>CM052983.1:4505745-4658185 GCA_028554685.1 Agrotis ipsilon | reverse complement strand
TCTAAGTGGCTACGGTGTGCCGTTTTAAAGCTTAGTTCGCGCCACCTCGCTACCTACCCCGCTTTCGAGCTAGTAAGTACGCATACCTACTTGCTTAACCACATAATAGACTAGAAACCCTTAAAATTTCAGCTTTGCTAAAATGACGTAGGTCTGGGGGCTCTGGGATGTCACTCTAACAGACTACCTATCTACCTATAAAAAGATACTGTGACATGTGACGGATGCGCTTTTTAAACATTTTGTATGAACTGTACGCTTAGCACGAGTTTTCAGTATTTGAGACGTACGGACGGGAGGGAACGGGATTTTTTGGAAATAGGGATCGACTCCGCCTCTGAATGTCGAAATTTGAATTGCCGACGTATATGTTAGCTCTTAAGTACGGAATCACGAAGTACGCGAGTTCGAAAGTTCGCTGGAGCGAAGTATGGAAAGCCGACGTATCGTTAGTTAGAAAGCATACAAGTGCGATGTACGCCAGTTCGAAACAACCCTGTAAAGACGTATGAAATGCCTCCGTACTGTTACTGGTATTCCTAGAACACTATAATTAGCTAAGGAGATGCTCCAAAAATGGATGGAGCCTGGGCCTGGTCTATGTACACCATGTGTAAAACTAGCTCTTTAATACATAAACCGTTTTTAATTGATGATTTTCTTTAATTTCACTTCGTTTAATTGAGTTTTTAAATTAACTTTGTCAAGGCTAACAACACTCGACAAAAAAATTAAACATGGTGGATCTGACAGTATTAAGTTTATTTTGACAACATTTGACAATGGCATTTGATTGACGTTTACATAGCGAGTTAGAAACTGGCATAAAGATCGAAAAGAACTCAAGAATTGGGTTACGATAAAAATAATAGTACCAACAGGATATTTTAAAATAAATACAATCATTATAAACTCCGAAAAACAATAATTAAATCTCAAGAAAATCTTCAAACGTCACTGCATAGAACTGTCAAAGTTGTCAAACGTCATAGTAAACCTTTCCTTTTTTGTGTTTATTTTTATTTTAAATGTTATGTGAATCGTGGTCTCTTTTGCGCCAAATAAATGTTTTTTCTTTCTTTCTTCTTCTTTCTTTCTAAACTTCAAATAGTACTGTAATGGCCGCCCTAAAACCTTGGGACATTTTCTTTATGGCGTGTAAAACTCATAAAAAAGACTGGTAAATTATTATTTTTTCTTTTTCCTTGTTGTTATTTATTTCCAAATGCCAATGGTGTGATGTGATGTGACTGACAATGACATGACGTGTACGTTACGTTATATGTTCTCATAATTACAATCAAGTGAAAAAAATCAAAAAATGACGACGTCCCGTTGTAGTGACCTACTACAATTATTATTATAATTACTACTATTACTATAATTATAAAACTAACCTAACTTAATTTTATATAATTACAAATTAAATAAACAAACAATAGTATTATATAAAATCAATACTAACATCAAATATATTTACATTAGTTATAATCACCACACAGTATGTAATATGTATAAATTTAACTAATATGTACAAACAAACGTACACAGACAAACTTTGTCATATTAGTTAAATTATTAGCAGCGAGCGACGAAGCTCGTGACGTAGACTTTTGTTCTGGCTCCGGCGTCCGAGACTCGGCGGGCCACGCACTGCGTGCGTGCCTAGCGCGCGATAGACATAGACGATCATCCGTCTCGCTCGCTCGCGCCGCTCGCGCAGCCCGCCGAGCCCGCGCCGGTTGACCAGTGAGCCACAGAGTACTATAATATAAAAGGTAAAGAGTGCCATGTTTCGTGACTTTTAACCAAGACATGATTGAAGCGCCCTCTGCATTTCTGATCAAGAACTACCGATCAATCTCACACTCACACATGCACACTTTTACCTACACACACTAATGTAGTTTATATTTGGATATACTTAAACATAAATGAGCCTTGTTTTTCCCAGTACTGAACTATTTTGTTCAAACTTTCTTGCGGAATATTTTTTATAGAAATATTTAGGAAATCAAATATTCACATCAAGAAAGTAAGAACAAAGTTCGGTACAGGGAAATACTGGCTAGATGCAAAAATTGAGTTTGAATAAAACAACTAAGTAATATGATCGTTTTCTTTATTTTCTATTTTTATAATTTTTGATCTTTTTATATTAACAACAATGATGAATAGATGAACATTCACTACAGGCAGTCACAAGTTCACAACACAACACAAAATAGCGTCTTTATCACGAAGTAAAACACAGATTCTGAATCTTAGTACCGAAACGGAGGAGTAATCTCGACTCGAGTTTATAACGAAGATAATTATTATCACAAAAACTAGGATAAACACGTAAAACAATCGCAAAACATAATCAAGCGTGTGCGCAGGCTACGGACGTGGCAGCCATTTTACAAGTGTCATAGACAAAAATCAGATGTGGATACGAGTGAATATAGGGGCAGAGTTGCTATTAATTCAGAAATATTAAATGAATTAAAGATATTATAGATCAACATAATAAAATGATTATTGGAAGAGTTAAATATACTTAAACTAACGTTATTATTTAAAAAATAAAACATTTTGTTTTTACAATTTTATTACAGTGACATCTATTGGTGACTAGACAAAACTAAACATATGTTTCTCCGTTCAAAAATGGAGATGGCGCTGCTTCATTTATCGCTAAGCTTGATGTAGGCAACTGTCCCCCCCCTGCAGTGAGCCCTCAACTCTTGTCGTGCGTGCTAACTACCATTTGCTAAGCTTTCCGCCGCGTTTTTAATATATTTGTATGTGCTTTCCGCTACCGCTTTCTCTGCCTATTCTGTGCTTAACTGTATGTGCTATCTGTCTGACTCTTACCCTTCTGCTTGTGAACTCTTTTGTGTGTGTGTGATTCCTGTGGAAATAAACTCTTTTCTTTCTTCCACTGTGAGTAAGACTATTTATTTATAAACACCCACGGATCCTACACCGTAAATTGCAGTGGGTACACTACGATAATACGAAAAATTTAATTCCGAAATTCATGAATACGAATTTCAAAATACCGATTTTCATAATTCCGAATGGTTCGAAATTCCTTATTTCTGTTTTCATAATTCCAAAATTTCAATATTTCTAACGTTTATAATTACGATTTTCAAAATAGAGTTTCAAAAGACCGAATATCTAAAATTCCGAATAATAATTTTCCGAATCATCAAAAACACGATTTCCGATTAATTAGAATTCCGATAATTCAATGTTTTAATTCAATTTGTTGACCACCTATTTCTGTGAGCTAGGTTTAAATCATGTTTCGCCGTAGTAAAATCATAAAACAACGTTTTAAAGTTTCCCAAAATTCGCGAATTTTTTTTTTTCTTTGTAAAAATCCGTCATGACTTGTCGTGTTTTTTGAAGAATCGTCAATGACGGGTTCCGTGTCAATGTGTCCTAACGTACCATTGTTTTCGTATGAAATAGTAATTTATGTAAAAATAAAAGTATAGTGTTAAAAAAAATGACTTATTTTCATTTTGCCAGGCTTGTTGGTCTAGTGGTTAGTGACCGTAACCTAGTAACCTAAATGTTTGTGTGATGAGCACGATCATTTGTTCTGTGTCTGAGTGTAATTTATTTATATTTTTTATGTATTTATAAATATATAAGTACTAGCTGTGCCCGCGACTTCGTTCGCGTGGATGTCGGAACTTAACAATCTATTTTTTTATGAAATTGACAAAGTTTCATACAAACTTTCATCCCATATTTTATTGAATTGATCAAAATCCTTTGTAAGTGGATGCCTACGTTACAACATCTACCAGCATGCCAAATTTCAGTCCGATCCGTCCGGTGGTTTGGGCTGGAAACAACACGGGTCTTTGAAAGTGAGTGATGTATTCGCCGTTGATGTTGATGCCAATCTTCCATCACTAGCTTATGCCCCCTAAGGGCCTATGCACACCACGTTTTTTAAACGCGCCGACGACGCGCTGTTTGGAAACGCGCGTCGACGGCGCGTTTTTGTCCATCAGAGCAGTACCCCAAGCACGAATAATTTTAGGTTTCGTGTCGTCGCCGTATCGTACAGCATTTTGTATGGAAACTTGAACAGCGCCTCTGGTGAGCGTAAATTGAACAAATTTTGAGAGCACGAGCAAATAAATATAAGTTTCGTATCGTCTTCGTACGTAAACGTAAACGTATCTTGAGTCATTTGTATGAAAATAGGTAGCACGAACGCAAAAAATGACGGGTAGTTTCGTAATTGTCGAAGGCTGGCTTTCGAGTTTTACGAATATTTATTCACCTTCAATTTGACAGTGAGAAAACTTTCGTCGAGTTTATATTAAGCATAAAATTATAATTTAAGTGATTGTGTTGATATATTTTGTTAGAAATTGAATGTGTACTCCAATATTTATTATATTAATATGTTACCTTTCTATTTATGCTGCCATAATTGACAAAAAATAAGCACTTACTTATTGCACTGGGTGCGGGAAATATGACAGGATTATATAATCTTTTAGCAACCATTGATTGATATTATTGTCATGATTAATAAAATAAATAAAATCATCGAACACAGAACATTCGTATTAAAGCTTTTCTTTATTTTTACATCACATTTTACCATTAAATGTCATGACAAATAATAATTATCCTTAGCCTACCATCGTCTCGATTCACTCTGTGCTATTCGAAATCGATTCAGCAGTATACAATGAAAGAAGTACAAACAAACTCACATTCGCATTTATTAAGATTTAAAACATTTAAAATAAAAAATACAAAATAAACATGTTGATATGAAACACAGTTAAATGTATTGCTAGTTAGGACCTCAAAAATAGGAATTTCTTCATAATGTAAACCTCATTGAGACCTACTGCCTTTGAATCAAGCTCTTCACCGAATCTCCAAACGAGAGCCTCGTCTCATTATTGAATATCGTGGGGAATCCTTCTGTTCAACCGTTTAACAAACTCTCTTCTTGATCAAGGTGTCAATTACATATTTACTGCATTAAGAATATTTCAGTTTAGTTATCTCAGTTTACTGAAATAGCTTACAGACAAATAACGAAATACATCAACATAATCATTGAATATTGATTTGAAACGTCATGACAGCGGAAAGATTTGACAATATAATATGATAGACGTTCGTTTAGGAACGCAGTCAAATCAAACGCGTCTTTTCAGGAATTAGTTTAATTATTAGGCCATTTATCTTACTGAATATTAACTGTTGGTGCAGTTTCTTTGTATTGCGTCATAAATTAAACAATATTAAAATTTTAAATGCCCTAAACTCACTAATTTTCTACCAAAAATCCAGTTTCTGAACGAAACATTCATTCAAGTGTAGGATCATTCGTTCTATTTTTCCCAACCCTAGTTACGTAGTATGACGTCACCAACGTTTTCGTATCGCACCCTCGATATAAATTTGAAAGTGCTTCGTGCTTCCAACTTTCGTTGTATTCTGTTATTGTATCGACGGCACGATACGGCGGCGACACGAAACCTACAATTATTCGTGCTTGGGGTACAGTTTGTTGTCGTGATATAAAGTGACAAACGCGCGTTTGCATCGCTACATACGCGCGTCGACGGCGCGTTTAAAAAAGTGGTGTGCATAGGCCCTTACATGCCCAATTGCCCAGTCGGGCCCATCCGAAGGAAAAATAAGTAAAGTTTTTAAAGAAAGAAAAAATAAACTTTATTCAAAGTCGACATGTTAGGTACGGACGGTACCTATGGTACCAGTATAAAAATCTTAGGTATATATCTACTGGTACCTAAGGTACCAGTAAAAAAATCTTACATTAAAACTTAAAACTGTCATCTTCAATCTCTGAACCTGATTCAATTCTACCACAAATAACTTGTAAGTTCTTGTAGAACGTTTGGTAATGTGATGGTATATGATTAACATTACAGAGGCTCATTAGGTCTCTATGCAAATTTTCGGAGATTGGCAGCGGCGCATCGTACAAGCGCATTAGAGCAGAACTTTCTGTGTTTTCCGTTTCCACTATTTCGTTTCTCCTTACCACTTTGCCACTTCGGTTTGTGTCCACAATAATTGGAGTATCTTCGAAATCATACTTTACTTCTAATTTGCCTGGGGAATATGGCTCTGCTGAAACCTGTATTATTTTGGTCCAATGCACACTGTTTCCAGAAACATCTTTATCCCAATTTGCAGTAGGTGTTAAAAGTTTTTTAAAATTGAAAAAATCATCCTGACTCATTTCTTTTACATTATATTTTTGGCCCTGTACTTCAGCATTTCGAACGACAGCATAAACTTCCTCCGGCACGTAGAGTACATGTTTTTTTTTAATTTTTTCAATGCAAGAATGCATCGAATCACCCTCATTCTGGGTGTGACCTTTTTGCAAAAATCTGTGAGTTATTTTGATGTTTAAAGTCTTCGATGCGTATAGGTATAGGGCAAAAATGAAGCAATTCCTATTTTGTCCGGTGCAGTTATGAGAATAAAAGGAAATTTCTCTAATCCCTCTCTCAGATTCCGATTTCAAGAAATGCCATAAACAGCTGGCTATTTCGTTGGCACCTCTTCTTGCAATTTGTGCGTGCCAAAGGAAGCAATAGCCACTTTTTGTCAATATGTTGCAGACTGTGAAGTTGTAAACCGGATACTTGCGTTTGTAATGGAACACTCCCACTTCCGATTGCGGTAGGTACAAGACCTTTTCTAAATCAAAGCATGCTACAGTTTTTACTTTTTTGTCTGATGTTTCCTTTTCTTGCTGTTTAATGTTTCTTACTAGTTCTTTATTCTTAATGTGGCTTTCATAATCTTCCTTCAGCTGTTGTCTTCTTTCCGAGTCCGCCTGCTCGTACAAATTGCAAGTTTCGCATAAGTCTTTCTTGGGATGAAAGAAACCAATATTGAATTGGGTGTTGAAAACATGATAGTACCACCGTGCAGATGCTGGCGTAACGTTTTCATAGTCTGGATTATTCTTAATCCAATCTAGATATAGGCGGTGCATCTTCGCACAATTAAGGTTTTCATCCAAATACTCTCGCTGTGTTTGTTTCCGAAGGTAATGTGACTGTTTGCGAGGAAACATATTAATGTGATCGACGACACTTTTGGTAGTTGCCTCAGAAATCTTATTAGGCCTGATAGCATGACGTCCTCGTCGGTCTACAATTGAAAGGTTTTCTTGCTTATCTATTGCCGTGTACACTGTTTTGTCATGGATGTTTAATGTTTGTACAAACATTTTCTTGCAGACAGTAACAGAATCATGCCCCTCTGATTTTGGTAATGAATAAACTAAAGTCTGGGTTCGGGGCCTTTTCGAATTTACCACTGCTTTGCGGGTGGGTTTACCTTTGACGTATTTTAAGATGTAATTCCACTGGCGCTCGTGATTTCCCAATGCCCAAAATAAGTTTCGAATGCCAACTTTCTTTCAGAGTTGTCTATCTTTTCGCTACATTTATTTTTGCATGCACAAGGATCACCGAGAACTTTTCCTGGTATTTCTTTTTTTGCAGCTTTTGAATGATACCGCTTCCCAGAATTTTTCAGTATTTTATTTTTGTTGTTTTGCCATGAGTTCTCTTCTCTTACTCTTTTACGGGCTTTTCGCTTTCTAGATGTTGCTTCCATGTTTTCAGTAAAACGTTTATCATTAAGGTACACTGTAGATTCTAATGCAACAAAGTCAATATTTGTAGGTTGTTCTTCCATCAACGGTGACGGTGCTGAATGATCCTCGTAAGAGTGGGCCGTTTCAGTGATAAAGGAAGTTGTGGTGTCCATATCTGAGGGTGAATGTTGGCTGCTCGATTGCTCTCCGTGTCCGTTGTAGACTATAGAAGTGGATGCCACAAAGAAAACGTTATCAGAGCTTCGATGTATTTTATCCCAATTTTTTTTTCTGTGAGTCGCCGAGCAAGTCAGCTCATTTGATGGAGTAGGTACGATGCAATCGAGTCTTTGAACCGCTTCTAAAATTTCTTTAAACGAATCAGGTGTAGTTATTTTTCTTTTAACCCGTGATGATCTTGGTGTGGCAAGGCTGTTGTCACGAAGCGAGTTTGCTGACACCTCGTCTAGTTTGGTTTTCTTTGAAGTACTCGGTGAGGACTTACAGTGATAAGATTTATTTTTATTCTTTCGTGTTTTTTGTTCTTTAAGGCCTTTATTAAATTGCAATTCGTTGTCAGTATTGGATGATTCGGCACTAGAAACATACTCTGGCGAAAACGGTTCTTCCAATTCGACATCACTTAATTCATTCTCTCTTACAATGTTGATCGGTGTTCTTGCTTTAACTTCATCCTGTGTTTGTATTCTCGTGCAACCTGTATGTCAAAAAATAAAATCAATGATGGATGTTTTTTTTCCCTAGTCGATGGATAGATGGCGCTGAACTTGGTATGTTACTGCAATGAACGGAACGTCACGTCATTTTTTATTTTTTGACTTGGTTGTAATTTTGAGAACGTAAAACGTAACGTACATGTCATGTCATTGTCAGTCACATCACATAACACCATTGGCATTTGGAAATAAATAACAACAAGGAAAAAGAAAAAAATATTCATTGACCAGTCTTTTTAATTTATGAGTTTTCCACGCCATAAAGAAAATGTCCCAAGAGAAAAAGAAGAGAAGTCTGTGCCTCGTGGATTTGTGCAAAAATGAAGGCATACCATCTAGTAACGTAGTTAGTTCAACGCCATCTACAGAGTTCTTGGAAACTACTTTTTTTTAATACTCAAAAAGGACCTTCTCATTGAATAAATAACCAATATCATGTAGGAATTAATAGTAACAGTTTCACAATTTATTTTTAAGAAAATAATTAATAAAATAGTTTTCAAACGAACCTTTGAAGAATGCCGCCGCCCTTTTGCTTTCACCAGAAGGTATTAAAAGTTTGCTGGAAGAATTTGTATGGATCAAATCATCCTTTTGTAGTTTTGAACCACCTGTAGGAAACAAAGTAGAAGTGTTAGTGTAAACAGTCAAAATATATTAGGAAAACAGTCCTTTTCCACATGACCACAGAATAACTAATAGAACCAACGACGATAAATTACTGGACTCCTAATAACAGGCGACCGATGTCTGTCAACACATTAGGCAAAAAAGTCTTATATCCGTCTTATTTCGAGCACTCCTATGAGCCGTAAATATACCTTGAGACAGAACAGACTTTGAGTTGGCCAATCACAACGCAGTACCCCGTCCCCCTCGCTTACGTAGTACCTCAGCGAGTTGACAGAATAGTTTTTGTTACTTAGATCGTGCATGCGGAGTCTAGTAATATATCGTCGTTGAATAGAACCTAGTAAACTACCTACAGAAGTTTCACTCCCTAACAAAACTCACGAAAAGGTATTAATATTTTCAACACATTTGCTCGTAAAACGCATTTACAAAGCCTGTATACATTGTTCGAAAGTTAAAAATTACGCACCATATAACGGAGCGTGCGGTAAAGTAGGTACTCTCACCTAAGTACCTATTTTACCGCACGCCCCCTTGTACAGCAGCGTGCGTTTTCTTTACGGTTTTTTTATTTAATTTCAAAAAAAAAAAAAAGAATTCCACCAATGAGTTTCACAATAAGAGAATAAACAACCTGACTGATAGAACCTCCTTGGAAGCGCTTTTGCTCAATACGTTGTCTCACTTTAATACAAAAGAGAAAATGAGACGAAAGATGTAGTTCTAATTTTCACCACGTGCATGTGGCGCCATTTTCAAAGTCGCGCCATTTTCATATTAGGAACTTCAAAATTGTTGCGACTAATCTGAGTTCGAGCGAGGAATCTGATATTAATATGGAAAAATGTGTTGAAAAACATTGTATGACACACGTGCAGAAATTGGTTTTTACAAACTCGTGACTACGGTACGCCCTCGGCTTCGCTCGGGCGTACGTTCGTCTACTCGTTTGTAAAAACCAACTTACCGCACTAGTATCATAATAGTACATTATGATACAAGTGCGGTAAGTTGATCATTACAGCCGAGGCGATATTGCTCGCACGAGCCCGTAGGGCGAGTGCTATAAGAAAGCAGAGGCTGTAATTATCAAACCGCACGTATGTCATACGACGTTTTATAAAACATTTGTGAGGAAATAAATAAAATTCGGACTTTATTAAACAAATAAATTCATTATTACTTGACATCTGTACATCTGTACTTAATAATAATTTTGTGCAGGTCTACGGAAGACTCGATCGAAAGCTAACCTGAATAATAAAACATTAAAAAATAGAGATTTCGAGTCGACAACATATATCCGCAAATTCGGTGGGAGATGGGTATTTTGTAAAATTATAATGGTTTTCTTACAAGACAGATCGCAGCCGCCATTTTTGACATCGGTTACCAAGTTGAGAAGTTCGCGCATCGACGTCTTTTGTTTATGGCAAAGGCACAAAAACAGCCAGTATTACTAATAAAGTAAATTAATACTTTTGTATTTTTGTTACGGATAAATGGTTGTAATTAAATGTCAAAATTAATTAAATTAAAGAACTAAATGTTTTTTTATTATATTTTATCTCTCAAAGTTAATTTTATTCATAAAATGTTGACCACTTTTCTGACATAAAAACTCTTTGCTAAGATTTAAAAAAGTATCGTTCGTTTTAGACGGAACATCTTGATGCGTTTTACATTACCGCACTAGTGCGTAATGAGGCACATTACAGTACTGATAGTGGTGCAGTAAAAGACCTTTTACGAGCAAATGTGTTATAATAGTACATTATGATACAAGTGCGGTAAGTTGATCATTACAGCCGAGGCGATATTGCTCGCACGAGCCCGTAGGGCGAGTGCTAAAAGAAAGCAGAGGCTGTAATTATCAAACCGCACGTATGTCATACGACGTTTTATAACACATTTGTGAGGAAATAAATAAAACTCGGACTTTATTAAACGAATAAATTCATTATTACTTGACATCTATATTAATAATTTCGTGCAGGTCTACGGTAGACTCGACCGAAAGCTAACCTGAATAATAAAACATTAAAAAATAGAGATTTCGAGTCGACAACATATATCCGCAAAATTCGGGTTGAGGAGTATTTTGTAAAATGTAAAATTGTAATAAAAAATGGCGGCTGCGATCTGTTTGTAAGAAAACTTAAGCGCCGTATTCACGTTCCATCTTGCTGTACGTCCCGCCAAGGTCATACACGATACACGAAGCAAAAACACCGTGATTATGACGTACTGGACGTACGTCAAGCCTATTCACGTTGTTTTTGCGTCGTGCATCGTGCATGACGTACAGCCGTGACAGATGGTGAATACGGCGCTTTACAAACAGATCGCAGCCGCCATTTTTGACATCGGTTACCAAGTTGAGAAGTTCGCGCATCAACGTCTTTTGTTTATGGCAAAGGCACAAAAACAGCCAGTATTACTAATAAAGTAAATTATTACTTTTTTATTTTTGTTACGGATAAATGGTTGTAATTAACTGTCAAAATTAATTAAATTAAAGAATTAAATGTTTTTTTATTATATTTTATCTCTCAAAGTTAATTATATTCATAAAATGTTGACCTCTTTTCTGACATAAAAACTCTTTGCTAAGATTTAAAAAAAGTACCGTTCGTTTTAGACGGAACATCTTGATGCGTTTTACAAAGGTTTTACATTACCGCACTAGTGCGTGATGAGGCACATTACAATACTGATAGGGGTGCAGTAAAAGACCTTTTACGAGCAAATGTGTTATAAATAACTATTACCTACTCCTATGGCCGTTTCATACACTCACACGAAATTGACAATTGAGATTGGTCAATTTGAGTTGCATGACGCTGACTTACATAAGATTTACGTGCAGACGCACAGTACCTAAGGAAAATATTACGGGCTTTTTAAAATATTACCGCTAAGGAATACATTAGGGGCTTATCTATACTTATAATAAATCTGAAAAGAGGTCAATTCTGTACATGAAATATATTTCCAAAATAACTATCAGGGGGTGATTAGGGATCGATACTGATGCCAAAAATGCAATTAATAAAATTATTGTCTGTCTGTCTGTATAACCGCGGATTTTGACGAAACTTGGTACAATTATTTTTCATACTCCTGCGGTGGTTATAGTATACTTTTCATCGCGCTACAATCAATAGGAGCAGAGCAGTGAAGGGAAATGTTAGGAAAACGGGAGAAGTTACTCCATACACGCTAATCTTCGGAACTACTGAATGGATTTGATTGTTTTTTTTTTGTTGGATAGCTATTAAGCAACATTAGGCTATAATTTATCTTGGAAACTTGAACACCTGATGCAGAGCTGCAATAGATCAGCTAAACTATAAGAGATACAAAAATAGCGCCATAGAAAAAATTATTTCGCGTGATGCAGCATTTTCTGCTGAGAAAATAAAATTTGAAGATATGGGACACCTGATGTGGAACTCCCAAGAGCCCAGCTACACTATTACATATACAGTAATGACGTCTTAGCAAGAGTTGTTTAGCCTGATGAGCACTCTCTGTTGTTGTATAAAAATTGAAAGATCTGGAACACCTGATGTGGAACTCCAAGAGCCCAGCCACACTATAACATATATATGAATAACATCTTAGCAAGAGTTGTTTAGTCTGATGGGCATTTACTGTTGATTTACAAAAATGAAAGATCTGGAACGTTGTTTTCCCGTCCCCAGGCTCTAAGAATTCGACATCAGACATTTCAGATCTTCGATGTTGATGACCCCATTGTCGCTGGCATAAGCAACTGGATCCGCGTACGAAGTCGCTGGCAGAAGCTAGTTAATAATAAAATGATTTACTTAAAACGCTCTTTAGATTATCTTTTCATAAGGAAAAGGTCTAGATGTGTGTACTATAAACGTGCTTGAAGTATGTTTTGAAGAAATTACGTTTTTTTAAATAAGATTGTTACGGCCTTATTAGATTAGGGGGTTAACTTTGGTTTAACTTAAACTTGGTCTATCTAGTATGTCGTCTCACTTCAATAATATTACTAAAAAAAGTGACGGTATGCGAAATAGACAAATCTAAGTAAGACCACCTCATGTAAAAAAAAAATATAATAAAAATATCCTGAAATACTATTACACTATTGAAATTTATAAGAGGGGAGGGGCATACGGGTGGGCCCACTACCTGACAATGACCGGTGACCGAGTAATTTAATATTATTCGATGTCCGCCATCTTCAATGGCGCTCTGAGCAACAACATCTTTCCCGAGGCATGGAAAGAGGCCACTGTTATCCGTTTCCCCAAGCCAGGCAAGCCCAAGTCTGAGCCCACGAGTTACCGAACTATCAGTCTCCTGAACGTTCTCGGCAAGATCTATGAGAGACTTATTTATAAGCGACTCTATGATTACGCCGAATCAAAGCGCCTCATTCCTGACGAGCAGTACGGCTTCAGGTCCGGACACTCGTGCGTCCAACAAGTCCACCGTATAGTCGAGCACATTAGCGCGGGCTTTCAGCGCGGTGCAGTGACTGGTGCTCTCTTCTTCGACATTGCGAAGGCATTTGACAAAGTCTGGCACAACGGCTTTTTATATAAGCTCTACCAAATGGGTGTGCCAGATCGTCTCGTGCTCATCATACGAGACTTCTTGTCGAACCGCACTTTTCGATACCGCATAGGGGACGCCCTCTCCTCCCCGCACCCGATACGTGCTGGCGTCCCGCAAGGCGCCGTCCTCTCTTCCCTCTTATTCACTATCACACTGGTCGCAGTTCAACCGCTATAGCCCACACCCTCCAGACCTCGGCCTACGTCCTAGGCGCTTGGTTCAGGAAATGGAGAATTGAGGTTAATCCCGATAAGAGTCAGGCGGTCCCCTGGGAGAAGCAAGCTAAGTATTTAGGTGTGACGCTCGATTCCGATCCTATCAGTTCCACCCGATACCCTAAGTATACCCTCGTAGATCCCGACGACCCCATCAGCCTCCTCCAGGAGAGCAGTAGGGAAACCAGCACTCTTAGGAAAAATGCACACAGATCGACACCATCATTACGCCCTCGCCGCCGAGGCCGCCAGTCGCAACGCCCAAGTCAAAGCCCCCCCCCCCCCCCCCCCGACCCTTGCAAGAGCCAGCCCGCGATGCTGAGCCTGTAGTTTTAAATTAGTCCCTAATAAGATATTATTGTGATCCAGCCTGTCACTTGCGCTGGCTGTCCTCCCTCAGTGACGTCCTAAGCCGAGGTCCGTACCCCACAGGGGGTGCCCTTAGCGAACGGTCACTTAGTTTGTAGTTCTTTGCTTAGTATGTAAGCTCTGGTTGTAGGCCTTAGAGTAAAATCTATGGCATCCACGGAAGCGCCCGGTTAAGCAGCACACAACCTCTTCTAGGTTGACCTGCGAGATGCCATTCAAAAAAAAAAAAACGGAATCTACACAGTCGGCCGGCAGCAGTAATAGAAGAAGCAACAAGAAGAAAGAAAATAAAACTTCAAGTGGTTATGTCAAGCAGTGTTTTATTCACCAATCCAGCGATAGTAATGTATCCCGTACAATTATGCTTGAAAAACGTGCCTCGAAGAATGACACATTTAGTGTCTAAACACACTATGCAGAGGATACGCGACGGAAGTTCGGCATGATTACGCCTGCAATGCTATTTGAATTACTGGCGACACATTATGCCGAAATTACGTTGCGTTATAGCGTACAGCCGAACTTCAATCGGGCGTAAGTTCAGCGGAAATTCGGCTTCAACGTATTCTGTAGAACACACATTATACGCGACCGAATTTCAGTCCGATTGCCGACGGAGATCGGGAGCGGGGAGCAGCGGGAGGCAGGCACGCCCCGTACGCTCGAAACACTGAATATACACACAAAATTGCGCAACTGAATTTCTGCCGCGTAAGTTCGGCACTTATGGTGTGTCATATCAGCCGAATACGTTGGAACGTAAAATCAGCCGCGGAACTTCGGTCGCGTACGTTCGGCATAGTGTGTTTAGACACTTATGCGATTTCTGTCGGATTAGGTTGGTTAGGTTTTTTTATATGGGATACCTAAGTTATTAAACAAAAACAAGGAGCATTTAAATTAATCACTTTTATTAATAATTTTTGTGTTTTACATTAAAAAAGAAAAAACTTTTAATACAATGGCAAGTATCAACTTAAATAAACATTTTAATCGAAACAAAAAATAAAATACTATGTAAGTATGGTATGCGCGCCTATACATAATAATTATGACACTACCACTTTTTCACAATAATAAGCAATAATAGTAGATTACGCACCAAGGGAGTAAAGCATTGCCTTACGTCACGGGCGTATTGAATCCCGAAACGACACTAAGGATTCTGGGGTGAACCTCCGTAGCGCAGCGAGGAGGCTCAAGTGTTAATTCCCGAGTGAAACGAGGGAATTAAGTTTAGAATCCTTAGTGTAGCGAGGGATTCAAGTCAGCCCAAGACTAGGCAGCTTTACTCCCGAGGAGCGTACTCTGCTTTTCACACCTACTGCGAGGAAATAAATTCGATTTTTGAAATTTGATGTGGTACGACAACCTTCGAACGTGAAGTTGGCACCACTGTAAGCGATCAGCTGTTGCTGCCAGCGGCCGCCATTACTGATACGACTCCTTGGTGAAAGTTTTCATACGGTTTTCTTTGAGGTTCGAAATTCAAATCACACGAGCAAGTAGTGTGAAAAGTAATTTTTCACACTACTTGCTCGTAAATGTCATATTATACGTCAGGCAAACCTACTGTAAAGCATGACATTATTCCCCCTCGCTCGAGCCGGGCAATAATATTGTACTGAATTTCATTATTCCCGTGGGAATAATGTGATTTGAATTTGGAACCTCAAATAAAAATGTATGAAAACTTGCAGCAAGGAGTCGTATCAGTAATGGCGCCCGCTGGACGCAACAGCTGATTGCTTGCAGTGGTGCCAACTTCACGTTCGAAGGTTGTCGTAGGTACCACATCAAATTTTAAAAATCGAATTTATTTCCTCGCATTAGGTGTGAAAAGCAGAGTACGCTCCTCGGGAGTAAAGCTGCCTTGTCTTGGGCTAACTTGAATCCCTCACTATACTAAGGATTCTTAACTTAATTCCCTCGTTTCACTCGGGAATTAACACTTGAACCTCGTCGCTGCGCTACGGAGGTTCACCCTCAGAATCCTTAGTGTCGCTTGCGGATTCAATACGCCCGTGACGTAAGGCAATACTTTACTCCCTTGTTGCGTAATCTACTATTATGACTTTGGCAGTTACTTTTGTGCATTCAATATGGTATGAATATTAGAATAACACGAGTTTAGCTTCTATAATAATCATCAACACAACAATAATTTATGAAATTATGTTTATATTATAACTTTGGCAGTTATAGCACTTATTAGTTATAGTTTAACATGACATTTTGTTATTAATGCTAGAACATCTCAGATTCAAAAGAAATACTCTATATTATGACTAGCATCTAGTGTTGTACATAAAATAATTGTAGTACCTACATAATAATTCGAGAACTTAGTTGCTACAAATAAAAAAATACACATGACACAACCTCTTTTCAGTATATCACAATAATTAGTCCTACTAATATTATAAACGTGAAAGTTTGTATGTGTGGATGGATGTTTGTTACTCTTTCACGCAAAAACTACTGAACGGATTTGGCTGTTTGGTACACAGATAGTTTATAACCTGGATTAACACATAGGATAGTTTTTATCCCGATTTTATGTTCCTGTGGGATAATTTTGGAGTTGTAGCGGGTGAAGCCGCTGGCGAAAGTTAGGGCGTTATCACACTAGCGGTTTGGAAGCGGTTGCGGAGCGGAGCGGCCGCACAGCGAATGCGCTGCGAACACGCCGCGGTTGCGCAGCGAATTCGTTGCGGACGCGCAACGGGATCGCCGCGAACAGCAAAGTGGACGCCATTTTGTACTGCCTCGAACAAACGCCCAAACGTCCGCCCCACCTCAGATCAACGAGGAATTTTATGTATGAAGACTTTCGAAAAATTCCTTGAGCGCTGAAATTTGGCGTATGATAAGAGTAGGTGATACAGATTATAGATGCATAATAATCCAATTTTTTTTTAGCCGAGATGTTTTTTTTTTTACCGAAACATGAAAATTGCTTATAACTCTCTGCCAAAAATTCCTCAGCCTAATCTAATAATAATAATATAATAATAATATTCCACAACTATCACACAACGCCATCTAGTCCCAAGCTAAGCAGAGCTTGTGTTATGGGTACTAGACAACTGATAAACATACTTATATATTTCTAAATACATACATATTATAGATAAATTACACCCAGACACAGAACAAATGATCGTGCTCATCACACAAACATTTGTCCTGGGTGGGAATCGAACCCACGACCCCCGGCATAGCAGTCAGGGTCACTAACCACTAGACCAACGGGCCAGTCTAATAATGGATCTTCTCAAATTCGTCGATGCTTTCGTTTTTGTTTCCGGCGTTTTCGAAATAATAACGTCAACAGCAATGTTTCCTCGTCGGAATCCATTTTGTTACTGAGTGTACAAACACGTGACGAAAACGTAACGCATTTGCCACGCGTCCGCGGCGTCGTCGCTGCGCAGCCGCGGCGTGTTCGCGACGGATGCGCTGCGCGTCCGCTCCGCGTCCGCTCCGCCCCGCAGCCGCTTCCAAACCGCTAGTATGATAACGGCCTTAGTATAAGAATAATTCAGCTTTAGTTTCAATAGCATCACAACAATCATTAGGTTATGAAATTATCTTTATAACCTTGATTTATTGATTAAAAAGTTTTTTTTGTATTAATACAAGAACTCTATATTGATCAACATGTGTATATTGATCAACCCCTAAAACTTTTTTTTTTTTTACGTGATAAAATCATCAAATGAGACCTCCCACCCCGGGCAGGGCGAGAGGTACTGTCAGACTTGTACTGACTAAAATCCACGATGTCCTTCAATAGCCCTTTATGTTCCGGGTTCACGGTGATGGCTTTAGCCCTCTGAGAGGGGGCCTCGTCATTATGTTGACGCTCTTTGAGACGCGTGGAACGCGACGCGCCGTCGACCCGGGCATGGTCCATGTTCGTACGGCGAGTTGCCCATTACTCGCCGCCCGCATGCCCGCGCCTAGGGTGGCCGGGGTCGTCATGCGACGTCCGACGCCGTGGGCGTCCACCACCGCGAGTGGGGCGGAGGGAGGACATTGTCCTCTCTCTCACGCGGCCCGCCTCCTCCTTCGCGAGCATGATTGCTTCGCAGAAGGAGGCGACCGCTTCCCACTCCGTTTCGCTCCGCAGCATGGCCGCAACCAATGCCGGGCGCGAGAGGTCTCCGCCTATCGCCGCCGTGAGGACACGTCGGTGTTCCGCCCAAGCGGGGCAATCCTGCACCGTATGCTCGACTGTGTCCTCCGGGTGATCTTCGCAGTGGTGACACCCAGGCGTTTCCTCCTTCTTCATTAGACACAGGTACCTCCCGAAACATCCGTGTCCGGTGAGGACCTGCGTCACGCGGAAGGTTAGGACGCCGTGACGCCTATCCAGCCACTCCTCAAAGAGGGGTCTTACCCCCGCTATTGCGGCGTGCCCGAACCCCTAAAACTTAGGAATAAAATATTAATTATTCGACAAAATCTGTAATTTACTTGAATAAAGTTGTATTACTTGATCATTTTTTTGAATAAGTATTTTGTATGTAAACTTTAATTTTAAGCCAGTCCTTGTTGTGAAGAAGTGCAGGATATTTATTTTTTAATTCGTCACATTCAGCACGTTTTGGGGGCTTTTTATGTTTAATATGGTCTTTAAAATATTTTGTAACGACATGTTTTTGTTCAGTTGTCCAAGGGACAAGTGTTCTCTTTTTTTTGGCAGATGTTTTTTTGCTGATTTCTTGGGAAGGGGAAGAAGTTTGCTCGCTGATACAAATATTTACATTCTGTGATGAACCTTCTTCTTCTGATTCAATATCAACAAGTCCCTGATTTTCTATCCCGTCTCCTATAACTTCTTCTCCTAAGTTCAAGTCTATTTCATCTAAGGCTTTACCTTGATATTTATCCGCTTTTCCATCTTCCATTAATAGTAATAGTTTCGATATTTTTGCAGCCTGATACACGTCGCTAGGTAACCTATTATTATTTTTATGTACACTCAATGTGTGACCCATAAATGTAGCTAATCGTTCGAGCTCCGATTCAGTCATAGTAAATAATTGTGTCAACGTTGCTAGATGTTTTCTGAGCCGAGTAGATGTAAGAGCCCTGTAATTTTTGGCACCGCTTGCTTTTGCATATTTTTCTAAAATTTTGTACCCACAAACAGTCGATCCACCTGCTTTTGCAAATAATAAATCATTATCATTTTCAATATACATGTGTCTCACTGATAAAATGTTTTTGATATCTTCTTGCACCTGTACACTAAACAAAACTGGTACGCCTCTTCCTCTTTTATCACGGATCACTACTCTTTTCAATTTTTCTACTAACATTTTTTCTGTCGAAGAAAGAAATTTGTCAAATTCTTCATATTTATTGCTATCGTTCCCGTAATTATTATAATCGCTCAATGTTATTCGTTGTAATTCGCCGTGCCGACGTCTGTTTAGAAGAAGCACGCGACAATATGTGGACTCCACCAAGTTATTAAAAGCTTCAACATTAGTTTTTTCATTGGATTGCATTAAATTATCGGATGACTGTTTTGATATGTCACAAAGATAATCTTTTAATAATTTTAAATCGGTAGCGAGTGGAACGATAGTGGTTTTATTCAATTTCTTGGCATTAAGATCATCAGCAGCTTGGCTAGAAATATCAAACTTCCAATTTTCCTGAATTATTTGTGATAGAGTTTTTAAATCTGCTTGAACATTGGCTGTCTGAACGGTGGCTTCCATTTTGCAACTCTGTACTAAAGCTATACTACAACATTGTTTTATTGATGTACTAATGTTCAGCGCAAATGTTGGTGCATCAAATTTTCGTGTTACTTCATTGTACCGAGCTACGATTTTTGTTGCGTGTACTAAAGTATCATAATATTGTGGTTTTAACATTTGTTCAATGCTATTAATATTCGGTTTCAGTTTTGTCACTTCCACGAGCAATTTTGCTAACTCCCTCATCTTACGAGAGACTACAGTTGCGAATTGTTCCCCACGATGTGTCCTCAAATATTGTGCTCCGAACATACAAATCAATTTATCTTTTTTAGCTACCAATGATATTTGGTCTGGTTTCATACGAGGAAATACGTTTGTCACTAGAAGTTTGTCGACTTGACTGTTACGTACAAGAAAATTTTGTGCTTGAACTTGTGCGTTGTTTGTCGAAGTGGTATTATCACATTTTTTAACATGTCTCCATAATTGTTTCTTTGAATAAAAACCTAGACATTTAGAGCAAGGTAAATAATCAGTCTTATCAGAAAACCTACACTTCTTTACAGGTTTGAAAGCAGATTGTGTATTATTTACATAATTACCCTTTTTTCTCAAAGCGCTAAAAATTTTTTTACGTTTAAGGCTGTTTTTGGGATGTGATAGTGCTAATTGTACTTCTGGTTCAGCTAAATGGTGGCGAGTTATATGTCGTGAGAAATTCAAAACAAAATGTTTACAGTAATAACAAAAATCTCTTTCTCGAATGCGTGTACCTTTCAAAATACTGTCTGATGTGTTTTTATCTTCCGGTACCTTATTTTCTGCTTCCATATTTTCTATACTTGTTTCTTCGTCCTCTTCTGAATCTTTCTCTAGGTGCACTTCTCTCAGCGAAATATTCTTGTTTTCTGATGTATTTCTTTTCTCGCAGTGGCTTGAAGCAACCTAAAATAATATAAAGTTATAGTATGAATACTTATGTCGCCGACTACACCCACGCACAAATTAATAATAATAATATTTCACAACTATCACACAGCGCTATCTAGTCCCAAGCGAAGCAGAGCTTGTGTTATGGATACTAGACAACTGATAAACATACTTATATATTTCTAAATACATACATATTATAGATAAATTACACCCAGACACAGAACAAATGATCATGCTTATCACACAAACATTTGTCCTGGGTGGGAATCGAACCCACGACCCCCGGCATAGCAGTCAGGGTCACTAACCACTAGACCAAATTGGGTTATAAGTATGAAGATTATATTATTATCGATGAAAGTTACGTCTTTCTCTATCTATATCAACGATAACGTGCACGCAAAATGTCAAGATAATTGGTTGCGTAGTTAAGGACGACCAGAGACTGAAAGCGAATAATTGTTTAGTACACTCAGGTATGAAACTGGTCTCTGTACCAAACTAGGTACCTCATTATGTAACAAGTTTTAATCAAAATTACAGAATTAAAATAGTTTGTTTTGGCAACTGTAATCCTACTAATATTATAAACGTGTAAGTTTGTATGTGTGGATGGATGTTTGTTACTCTTTCACGCAAAAACCACTGAACGGATTTGGCTGCTAATATTATAAACGTGTAAGTTTGTATGTGTGGATGGATGTTTGTTACTCTTTCACGCAAAAACCACTGAACGGATTTGGCTGAAATTTGGTACACAGATAGTTTATAACCTGGATTAACACATAGGATAGTTTTTATCCCGATTTTATGTTCCCGTGGGATAATTTTTGAGTTGTAGCGGGTGAAGCCGCTGGCAACAGCTAATCTTAATACATATAAATCTCGTGTCACAATGTTTGTCCTCAATGGACTCCTAAACCACTTAACCGATTATAATAAAATTCGCACATCATGTGCAGTTCGATCCAACTTGAGAGATAGGATAGTTTAAATCTCAAATTTTAGACCGGGTCCTCCACCCGTGCGAAGCCGGGACGGGCCGCTAGTTGTATATAAATTTTCTACTAACCTGATGTGATCCATCTAAACATTCATTGTCCATTAACAGGTCATCGCCGCATTCTGAAGATTCATAAGATGATGGTTCATCATTCTTGTCATTTGACAATGAGTCTATAGACTCACTGTTAGAACATAGTACCGATTGGTCTTGATTCCGATCATTTGATATTATGCATGTGATTTCTAGCGGAGGCTTCTCGATTCCATATGCATCTGAGACGTAAGTAGGCTTGTTTGAGACTGAAGTTTCAAGAGCATCAAGGTGTCTCTCGGGGTTCGAGGTAGAAGGTTCGGCAGCGTCAGGCGGAAGCTTGTCTGTGTCAGTAACTAAGGGATAAGTGGGAGTTTTCTCTGTATTTTGAGGATCAAAATGTTTCGCGCACTTCGAGATAGTAGGAGGTTCAACTGTTATTGGCGTAGACTGCTCAGTGTCAATACTTAAGAGGTGAGCGGGACTTTTCTATGTATTATCAGGATCAAAATGTTTCACGTGGTTCAAGATGGTAGTATATATATAGATGGTATTGACACCCAGGCGTTTCTACTCTCGTTATCCGACACAGGTAGCTCCCGAAATTTCCGGGTCCGGTGAGGACCTGCGTCATGCGGTAGGACAAGACGCCGTGATGCCTATCCAGCCACTCCTCAAAGAGGGGTCTAACCAACACGATTGCGGCATGCCCGGTCTATATACTTTTAAAATAAATATTTAAATATTGACAAAAAATTATGAAGTTGTAAATTCAAAATTCTTAGGTATAATATAACTATAAATAAAATCACACCAGGAAATTACACATACGGGATATATGAGTATGCAAGCGTATCGATATCTCTGCATTTTGTTATTCATATTATTCAAGAAACAGGGTTCAGGGTGCATAAAGATGAGTATGATCAATACAGATAGCGCGCGAGTTGAATGCAGTCGGGGTCTGAGGTGAAGAGCCCCCGGCTACCCGCACGCCCCACCTCACGCGCCTGCAGTGTAGTACTGTGCCATCCTTGTCAACAGCACTACCGCATTCCTAAGATAGATAGCGCGCGAGTTGAATGCAGTCGGGGTCTGAGGTGAAGAGCCCCCCGCTACCCGCACGCCCCACCTCACGCGCCTGCAGTGTAGTACTGTGCCATCCTTGTCAACAGCACTACCGCATTCCTAAGATAGATAGCGCGCGAGTTGAATGCAGTCGGGGTCTGAGGTGAAGAGCCCCCCGCTACCCGCACGCCCCACCTCACGCGCCTGCAGTGTAGTACTGTGCCATCCTTGTCAACAGCACTACCGCATTCCTAAGATAGATAGCGCGCGAGTTGAATGCAGTCGGGGTCTGAGGTGAAGAGCCCCCCGCTACCCGCACGCCCCACCTCACGCGCCTGCAGTGTAGTACTGTGCCATCCTTGTCAACAGCACTACCGCATTCCTAAGCTCTGCATTCAACTCGCGCGCTTAGTGTATGTGTTCTCGAACAAAGGACTATTTCGCACGTTTTATAGACAAGTTCTTATTTGACCACCATCTCGCCCGATGGTAAGCGCGCTTGCCTAGAAGTAACTCTTGACTTGAAATGTTGATAGCTCTCAGGAAACACCAACGACGATATATTACTAGACTCCGCATGCACGATCTAAGGAACAAAAACTATTCTGTCAACTCGCTGAGGTACTACGTAAGCGAGGGGGACGGGGTACTGCGTTGTGATTGGCTAACTCAAGGTCTGTTCGTCTCAAGGTATGTTTACGGCTCACAGAAGTGCTCGAAATAAGACGGATATAAGACTTTTTTTGCCTAATGTGTTGACAGACATCGGTCGCCTGTTATTAGGAGTCTAGTAATATATCATCGTTGGAGAAATCTAACACTTACTTTGTGTCTCTTCGTCACGTTTTTCCTTGTTACATACATCTGTTTCTTTGGCTTTCAACTTGATCAAAGGCATATCATCATCTGAATCTTGTATATCTTCTAGATCTGTACAGCTATCTAGACAGACACGTTCTGTCAAGTGAAACAAAATAAGATTTAAAAAAACATATTAAAATATACTAAATGCTTTAAAAGACTACCATAAACCCGGAACATAAAGGGCTATTGAAGGACACCGTGGATTTTAGTCAGTACAAGTCTGATAGTCCCTCCCGCCCTGCCCTGGGAGGAATCATTTGATGATTTTACCAACTAAAAAAAAGACTACCACAAATAGTGGTTTCTTTTTGTGGTACTTTTTGATGGCAGGTATTTTTTTTATTTTATTTAACCCTTATTAATTCAAATATAATAATAATATAATAATATTGCACAACTATCACACAACGCCATCTAGTCCCAAGCTAAGCAAAGCTTGTGTTATGGGTACTAGACAATTGATAAACATACTTATATATTTCTAAATATATACATATTATAGATAAATTACACCCAGACACAGAACAAATGATCATGCTCATCACTCAAACATTTGTCCTGGGTGGGATACGAACCCACGACCCCCGGCATAGCAGTCAGGTTCACTAACCACTAGAGCAACTGGCCCGTCAATCATATCAACCCAATTTTTAGTCAAATACGTGATACGTAGTACACACGGCTACACATCAAGCTATGCAAAACCAGATTAAGCTGATTGTTGAACGTGTGACCAGGTAATAGGAAGCGAGAACACGTTTAAGTGGTTTTTATGTATAACTTGATGTGTAGCCGTGTGTACCAGTAGTAACATCGTCCAAGTACACAATAAGTAATGTTCTTAAAATAAAAACTAAAAAAAATATGGGACCAAATGACAGATATACTATATCGTACACAGTGCCGGTTTTAGCACGACCAGCGCCCTGGGCGAGATTTTCTACGGCGCCCCCCTAACTGCAATACACATCCATAGGAAAAAAAGGATTTAATTAAAAAACTATAAATTCAAGTAATTTCGGTAAAAAAGTAAACTGAAGATTTTTACTTCCGTTCGATCAAACAGAATGAAAAAGTTCAACTAACGTGACTCTCTGTGACGAAAAGCATGTAATTTTTGTGTAAACCTTGAATTATGTAAGTTTTGTGTTTTCTTTAGACAGGTTTATCCCCTAAAATTGTGAAATTTACGAGAAAGTAGGCCTGAGGCGCCCCTTAGTATTCGGCGCCCTGGGCGGTCGCCTAGCCGCGCCTTACCCTAACGCCGGTACTGATCGAACAAAAGAGAATTATCAACATTAGGTCTCCCAGTCATAAGTAATGAGGTAACAAAAATAAAAAAATACAGTTGAATTGAGAACCTCCACCTTTTCTTGAAGGCGATTAAAAACTAGTTAATGGATACACGAGACAGTTAATCTTGAATCATTGAATGCATAAGTTTATAAATATTAACATACCAGTCTGATGTTCCTCCTTGATCTCATTAATATCATTGTGTTCCTCACAATCATCTGGTAATTCTTCTTTGATGTCATTGCTTTCTGATTGACATTCATCAAGTACACAATTAACATGCACAGTTGGAGATATAATATATCCCCTGAAATACTCCAATGGGTCTTTGTTTATTGGTGGTTGTATCTGTAAAGAATAGTGCATTGCTTACCGAGAGGAGAAAGTGACCGATTACCGTCGAGGGTGTCGTTTTAAGCCCGAGGCGTAGACGAGGGCTTTAAAATACCCGAGATCGGGAATCGCACTTTCTCTCGAGAGATACATAGTGCTTTATACTACACCTACGAGGAAAATAAATTACTTTCTACGGAAAACTGAATCTTCAAACAACTCACAAATTGAAAATGGCGCCAATGGCGTCTGCAATTTTCACATGTTCTTTTTTCAAATTGTTTATCCTGCCGCCGCAGGGTCGCACTGCCAGCCCGACAACATCCAATACACAGCTAGTGGCCAGTGTCATTTTGCGAACTTGGAGATAAAAACTCACTGTAAAAACTTTTTGGCTTTTGATATTTAGGTTACCGGCGCATAGTCTTACCCAAAATTAAAAAAGAAAAACCACGTAAGAAATGGATTTTCATACACTTTTCTCTCCCGCTCAGATGCGTTTTCTCCCCGCATATTTGGTCGATATGCAATGACGTACTTTCTACCGTAAATTTACTTTCCAAGCAGGTGTAGTATAAATGTTATAATTATATATACACTAGCCTAGCTGACCGGGCAAACTTTGTACCCCCTCAGAAACAATTTATAAAAAATACGAGGGCTTCCCAAAATAATTCAAAACCAAAATTAGCCAAGCGGTCCAGCAGTTCTCGAGTTTTAGCGAGACTAACAGCAGTTGATTTTTTTTTATATGTATTTAGAAGCTCGTGGCTAAATAATTACAGCCGCACAAGCCGATCTTCCGGGTGAAGCCGCGCTTGCCTAGGTTGATCTGTGGATGGGTGACCATCTTTTATAGCGAGTTCCCTCCGTGCCTCGGAAAGCACGTAAAGCCGTTGGTCCCGGCTGTCATTTGTAGATCTTTGACAGTTGTTACTGTTAGTCAGAAGCTCTAAAGTCTGACAACCAGTCTTACCATGGGGTATGGTATTACCCAGTTACTGGGTTGTGGAGGTCCGACGGGCAGTCGCTCTCCATGTAAAATACTGATATCCAGCTGAATCTGGTTCGACTGGAAGCCGACCCCAATATAGTTGGGAAAAGGCTAGGCAGATCATGAGAAGACTATTTTGGAACTCAAATGTTAAACTCGGTCAATATACACCTTCCAACCAATTCTGCTTTTTTTTATGCATGTATAATGTCAACAAATGAGTCCCACCCCTAGCAGGGCGGGAGGGACTGTCAGACTTGTACTGACTAAAATCCACGGTGTCCTTCAATAGCCGTTTATGTTCCGGGGTCAAGGTGATGGAAATAAGTCCCGCGACTCCGGCAGGCTTTGGCCCTCTATGAGGGGGCCCCGTCATTTTACCGACGCTCTTAGAAGCGCGCGTGAAACACGACGCGCCATCTACCCGGGCATGGGCCATGGTCGGACACCGAGTTGCCCTTTAAATCAATTCTGCTTAAAATATTTAGTTTTGAGATAACTGCTGACTAAACAAGAACCGTCGTATTACAAAAAGGTTGAACATAGGTTTAAAACTTGTCTTAAAAAAAATCAACTCTCTAACGACCCTTATATCAACGTCAAACAGTTCTTTAAGACAACTTTTCAAAATATGTTTTACTTTTTAGTGGAGCTATTAACCTCACTGATCATCATCAAATATATATCAAAATGAAGACTCCCATGATAGTCTTTCAAATAAAGGTTAAGAACTACAGATAGCGCGCGAGTTGAATGCAGTCGAGGTCTGAGGTGAAGAGCCCCCCGCTACCCGCACGCCCCACCTCACGCGCCTGCAGTGTAGTACTGTGCCATCCTTGTCAACAGCACTACCGCATTCCTAAGATAGATAGCGCGCGAGTTGAATGCAGTCGAGGTCTGAGGTGAAGAGCCCCTCGCTACCCGCACGCCCCACCTCACGCGCCTGCAGTGTAGTACTTTGCCATCCTTGTCAACAGCACTACCGCATTCCTAAGATAGATAGCGCGCGAGTTGAATGCAGTCGAGGTCTGAGGTGAAGAGCCCCTCGCTACCCGCACGCCCCACCTCACGCGCCTGCAGTGTAGTACTTTGCCATCCTTGTCAACAGCACTACCGCATTCCTAAGATAGATAGCGCGCGAGTTGAATGCAGTCGAGGTCTGAGGTGAAGAGCCCCCCGCTACCCGCACGCCCCACCTCACGCGCCTGCAGTGTAGTACTGTGCCATCCTTGTCAACAGCACTACCGCATTCCTAAGATAGATAGCGCGCGAGTTGAATGCAGTCGAGGTCTGAGGTGAAGAGCCCCCCGCTACCCGCACGCCCCACCTCACGCACCTGCAGTGTAGTACTGTGCCATCCTTGTCAACAGCACTACCGCATTCCTAAGCTCTGCATTCAACTCGCGCGTTTAGTGTACATTCCCGAGCAGAGCTACACATAATACTTTAATAACAAGTCTTGCAGTATCAAAAAACCTCACCTCAAAATCCATATTAAACATCTCAGTGAGCATCTTCTCCGCTTCCAGACATTTCCTCTGCAATTGACAGCATTGCTTCAGTCTAGTGTAGCAGAAGACACAGGCGAGCATCGGTCTACTGTCTTCTGTAACAAACTGCAACAAAGATACATTAATAAATACTTTTCCCCTTATAGTACAGGAATTGTCTTTACTATTGTTCCGATCTGCTTAATACAGTAAATATTAGGTATGCTGATTAAGGAAACATTATGATTTAGTTGTCATATCAGTAAGTGTTCACAGGCTAAGGTAGATATGCGTAGTGACGCAAAACTACTGCACACGAAGTGTCGTGTGCAGTAGTTTTTAAGTGTATTGTTTGTATTTAGTATTAGTTTATCATTATTTTATATTTATATGTGTATTGTGTTTTATGGGCCTTTAGTTGCCTGAAATAAAGGATAAATAAATAAATAAATAGAATCTTACAAACCACAAAACTAGACCAACTTTTCCCATTTGCTGGGTCAAGACCCAGTAATGCCATCAAAATAAAATACTGGTTCACAACACTTCTGCCTTGTCTTTCTTTCAGTAAAACATACCCAGCAGCTCTACAACTCGCACATTTAGTGACTAAATAGACAGTACCAAAGTATATATGAGTGTTACTAAACCTTTTTTATTAATAAATGTGTCGGAATCGAGTTGTTTCCTTAACGCCAGCACCATCTGGTGACACTTGATGCAATAAGTGTGGTGCGTGCTAGCGACTGTCGACTCACTTCACAGTTGGCAGCTGGCACAAGTGGATCACTAAATCCATCCCGTGAACTGAGATACGTACCTACCTACCAAGTTATGTGCAGTGTTCATTAGTGCTACATAAGAAGAATAAACTAAGTTGATTGTCAAGTGTAAAAGACTGCTTTCTTTATCCAACACTACCCACCAACGATGCTCACAATTAAGAGGACCCACTATGAGTGCCAAGAATGACGATGGAGACGTTCATTCTCCGGCGAATGTATATTTTTATATAAAACGGCACCAAATTGCCAAACCATGACAGAAAAATGTAGGGAATACACTGTACTCTATTTCAAATGGTCTACTATTTGAAGTCTGTAAGTCCAAAATGTACAATGAACAGCGCTTCATTTGTTTTTAGTTGATGGACTGTTGTCACAATATTTTATAGAGACGACACCACGTCTCACTCTGTGTCCCATCCAGGATGAGTGCGCGCGTCTAGAGCACGTCACAGAGCTGTCAAACAACTGAATGAACTTGTGTGCGTGCACTCATCCTGGATGGGACACAGTCGTGAAATGTGGTGTCGTCTCTATACATAGTAGTAATAGCTCAATGTTTAATAAATATTATCCTAAATATTCGGCGCTACATGTAACCAAGCTATAGCGACATCCATTTTATACTACTGTATGCTTTAAATTCAAGGAATTTAGATTAAAGGTTTGTTAAGCCAAAGTTTCATTAAAACTACACTGTAATTACAATTTATTCGCTCTTGAAATGTTTACAAAGTTATTTACTTACTGGTACATCAGTCAGCTTCTCATATAGTGTCTGCAGGTCCTTGTTCGTAACGTTGAACATGCGAACATCTTCCACTAAACATAACCTACACATTTGCAGCTTTTCGATTTTCATATTGCACTGCTGAGTTCCAGTTACTGATTGTTATGAAAAACCTATGAATAGAATCTTGTTAACGGTGAGTATTGTAGCAACAAACACATAAGAGGTGAGCGTATTATGAAGAGGTTTGTGTATGATGTCAATGATCGTGTGCACTATCTGCGGGAGTATAACTGGCGAGCAGTCAGACCAGGTTGATTGGTAAATATTTCTCAAACCAACTTGTTCTGAAGAATTATGTTTTTTTTTAGATAGAATAAAGCATCACAACACATCAGAAGTTGAATGACAGCTGACAGCACAATGACAGTGACAGCATCAATAGTGATGGGGAGACAATAATTTTGACGACTCTAATAAAACCGTAAACGAATTAACTCGATTTCAGGTTTTAACAACTCGAATCTATTAGGTTGGTCGAACGCATACCGCACTGCTCGCGGGAAGCATCACAAGTTTTTTAAAGCCCAAGAAAAAAAATTGTCGAGTAAAGCGCCGTATTCACGTTCCATCTTGCTGTACGTCCCGCCAAGGTCATACACGATACACGAAGCAAAAACACCGTGATTATGACGTACTGGACGTACGTCAAGCCTATTCACGTTGTTTTTGCGTCGTGCATCGTGCATGACGTACAGCCGTGACAGATGGTGAATACGGCGCTTAAATGGGGCCAAAATATCACTCGACACTGGCAACAATTTCTATGGCCGATTGCCAAAAAGATGACATTTTGAATGTCATTGTCAACTCAACAAATGTCATTTACATATGTTTTTTATTGTTGTGATTTTGTGAATCACATTCAGCCATAAATTCGTGTATTTGTTGTTGTTATTCTCAAGCATTAAAAGAAAATGTTATTCCGCAGAGATATTAGTATCTCTAGGTAGTCTGTGAGAGAGATTTACATCACTCTAGACGTGGTCTGACTGCTCGATCTGAGTCCACACTATTATTTGATATCATACACAAACCACCTGCTCACCTCTCATGTGTTTGCTGCTAAAATACTCACTTTTAAAAACATTTTATTCATAGAGTATTCATATTATTACAATCAGTAACTGGAACTCAGCAGTGTTTGAAATATGAACATCGAAAAGCTGCAAATGTGTAGGTTATGTTTAGTGGAAGATGTTCGCATGTTCAACGTTACGAACAAGGACCTGCAGACACTATATGAGAAGCTGACTGATGTACCAGTAAGTAAAGTACATATTTGGACAATATCTGTAACTATGGTCTTATGCCGTAAGACCTCATTCCGGATTAGAGAGACCTCAAGCATAGACCTTTCCATGGCTGCTATGGCATAGCATGCTGCGTGACATGAAGTCGGTGGGCCAGCTTGACAGACATGTTCCACGTTACGCTCTGTAGTTTAGGACTGGAAGGACGCACTGATTGAACCCCCGGCTTTTCAGGCACTGCTGACGCGTTGCTACTCAATTCAACCTATTCAAGTTACAAGTGAAAATCATCCTTACCACTATGCCATAAAACATGCGGTTGTCTGCAGGTAGATGAAAAAGAAAACACGCTCGCCACAATGACATAAGTCAGTTGAATTGCATCATTATATCGTAGTAGCAAGAACGATTTTCATTTATAGTTGGTAGAATTGTGCATCGTCGGCAAGCTCCCTGACAATTTGGAATTTGAAAATATGTTTACAGTAAGTTTGTTTCAGTTTGTAACTGAAGACAGTAGACCGATGCTCGCCTGTGTCTTCTGCTACACTAGACTGAAGCAATGCTGTCAATTGCAGAGGAAATGTCTGGAAGCAGAGAAGATGCTCACTGAGATGTTGAATAAGGATCATGAGGTGAGGGTTAAATTTGATACTGTAGGACTTATTATTAAAGTATTATGTGTGGCTCTGCTCTGGAATGTAGTTTCTGAACTTTTACTTTAATAGCTATCATGTTAGTCTTGATATTGATATCTTTGTTCTGGTAAGTGTGGTTTTAGCACCACGAATTGACCTGCCCAACTATCATACCTTTTTTTTGAGTCGTAAAATCTTCAAATGACTCCTCCGACCTAGGGCAGAGCGGGAGGGACTGTCAGATTCGTACTGACTAAAATCCACGGCGTACTTCAATAGCCCTTTACGTTCCGGGGTCACGGCAATTCATGAGTCCAACCAAGTATCATCATTAGTGAAAGTTCTGAAATCGATGAAAGTTTGATCTCTAGCACAAATAGCCTTAATACCCTGTTTTTTATCAAGCTTTTCCTTTGTCATAGACCTCCAGGTCATGCCAGTTTCTCTGGTCCTGCTGATCTCGTCCACTCCTGTGGGTGATTTTTATATCGTTTCTTGTGTTGCCTGCCTCTGCGTCTTTTCCTGTCATGTGGGTACCATTCTATTGCACTTCTCGTCTACTTTTATATCCTAAAATTTCATCAGTTGCTGCTATTCCCTGCAGTTTCATCAGTTGCTCGGCTCGTTTTGTTGTAGCGTGAGATATGTAGCCTATATCCTCGCGGATGCCAAGTATGCTCTTTTCTATTCCTTGTTGGTAGACTAAGTATTTGGATGCTTAATTTTAAGGACCAAATATTGTTCACCCAACAGTGTTTTATGTAATACCTCTGTTTTACAAGTAAACCTATTTTGATGGCAGAATGCATCATGGTGGTTTTCTTTTCTTCGTGTGTACTTGGTCTTCCGACTCCCTTGAGGAACCAGTCTCGGGATCAAGTGTTGTTTATCCTCATTTGTGTTTATTTGGCATTCGATTTTGGGGAGATGTTGAGGGGAGATTTGCCATAGTCTCCCTGCGGATGTGCAAAAGTGGCCTCAGACAGATCTATTAAGAGGAAAGGATATAGAGAAAAAGTGGGCCCACCTCTCAATAGGAATAAGATACATATGAATGAATAGGTATTTTTATGCTGAATAAAACTTAGTATTACGACTAAGATCAAAAGTCTGTACTTTCGGAGTTATCTATAAAAATTAAAGATCAGGGTACGGTCGTAAGACTCTCCTACAGCCTAAATCGCTAAACGTAACAACATGTTTTTTTTACAATAATTACAGTTTATTATGTAAGTGGCCACTAACAAGGGGTTTTTCGAAAATCTTCCTATTAAGGGTTGAAAGGGGGTGAAAACCTTTGTATGCAAAATCTTATTCCTTGGGTTTATAAACTTGAAACTTAGCATGAATACGAAGATAAGTAAATGAAAATGATTGGCGTCATTAGTTTTTTAAAACTGGGTAGTTTTAAAAAACTAATGACGCCAATCATTTTCATTTTCACCCTCCATTGGTGATTAAGATGGTGTTAAAGTTTGTATGGGACATTGATAATGCGTGAACCCATGAATTTGAAACTCAGTATATAGAAAGACGTTAAAAAGTAATTAAATACGTATTTTAGGATTTTCGGAAAATCACCCCCCAAGTTGGTGAAAAGAAGTAATAAGGTTTTAACGGAAGGATTTTACTTCTTGCTTCGATGAGCTCAAAACTTGGCATACATTATCTCTTAATCAATTAAACGATGCGTATTTATCTATTTTTAAAAAACCAACCACTATTAGTGTGAAAATTCGCAAAACTCTTTTTCTTTTAGTAATTGATTAAGGTTATTTTATTTAATTTTAGTTGAAGGGTTGTGGGTGGGTTAACGAACTTAATCTTTTTAAACCCTAATTCAAATGAAGTGACACGGTACGTCTTTAGATTTTCCAAAAGTATCCCATAAAGAGGGTTGCCGGAAGTTAAAATTCACGAATGTGAAGTTCGAAATACGCACGGACGAAGTTGCGGGCGGAGTGCTAGTACACACGGCTACACATCAAGCTATGCAAAACCTGTATTAGCTGACCGTTCATTGTATGTGAAATTCGCAAGAAGCGAGACCAAGACAAACTGGTTTTGTATACAACGTGTTTTTTTTGATATCCCATAACTCTAGGGTATGATTGAGGCCATATCAAAGAATCAACTGGCATATGAGTTATGTTCCAAACCTTCGTTATTTTTTTTTTCATTTTTCATACAAAATAATTCGGCAAAGTCACGATTATTAATGTAAAACACCCTTACGTGAAATATGACAACGTGGCATTTTCTTAGCTTTAAATATGAATGACTGGTTTGAATAAAAATGAATTACTTGTATTTATCAATGAAACTTAGATACCTAGACACATCGAGGGTCTATTCTACTGCGAAGTTTGGCAACCTCGCAAAAGTAAAGATTCGTCATACTGGTGACATTTTTTGACCTAATTTAACTATGATTGATGATATCTCCGAAACGATGCATTTTTGGACCACCTATTCTCGGAGTTTTAGTATTATTTTTACCTACAGAATATAACCCTAGAGTTATGGGATATCAAAAAAAACAGGTTGTATATATAGCCGTGATGTGTAGCCGTGTGTACTAGGTATCATAAATTATCCTCCTATCTGAGAATTTAAGAGAACTTAAAACCGGAAATGTATTCGTTACACAACACCTAAGTTATTCCAACTGTCTTAACTTTGAATGTTGACAATGAAATTAAATAGTGTAACAATTAACTTGTATTAAAAAAAAAACTAAAACAAAGTACACTGCATAGCGATTTGCGAAAAAAAAACGAGCTTACCCTAGAGCCAGCGGCCGCTTATGATGAATAACATGGGGTGGATTGTTAGTAAGTAGGAGTTGTACAGTCCCTTCTGCTCTACACAGGGCGGGAGGACTCGTTTAATGTAATTATCACGCCAATCGAGTTTTCTTCTAAAAATAATATATGCAGCCAGGACACTGCAAGTATGACTGACTCAAGAGACTCAAACGTCTTTACCGACTAGACGCCACATCTACTTTTCATAATTTCGTATTAATCCCGGCACGGCACAGCTTGTCTCCGTTCCGCTCCAGTGGAACCGCAGCCTTAGTCATTCAGCTCGTACAATAACAATATCAACATTCTACATTCAAATCACTTTCACTCTAAACAAGGATGCTCACGAAGGATATATCCCTTTTTAATTAAATGTGAAACAAATAAAATGTTAGACGAGACAACTTTAATACCTCATATCTCCGAAAGTACCAACGTTAGACCAAATGTTTATTAGCAAGCAATTTTCCCCTTAAAGAGCCCTATCCAACGGTATATAACATGTTACTATTGAAGGGTGGGCCATCATACATCTGTACTTTTTATAATTTCGTATTAATCCCGGCTCGGCACAGCTTGTCTCCGTTCCGCTCCAGTGGAACCGCAGCCTTAGTCATTCAGCTCGTACACTAACAATATCAACATTCTAAATTCAAATCACTTTCACTCTAAACAAGGACGTTCACGAAGAATATAGCCCTTTTCAATTAAATGTGAAACAAATAAAATGTTAGAGGAGACAACTTTAAGACCTCATATCTCCGAAAGTACTAACGTTAGACCATATGTTTATTAGCAAATAATGTTTAAAAAAGAGCCCTATCCAACGTTATATAACATGTTACTATTTAAGGGATTTGGGCCCACGCCCAAATCCCATACATCGATTTCCCAATGTCCTTTTATGTCTGACAATTCAAAAGTGCCTGTTATTGGCGTAGTTTAAATAAATGGTTTGATTTTGCTTTTTAATAGGGCCCTCTCATATGTGCTGATATGTTGATATAAGGCCCACCTCCAAGGATAAACCCACCTTTAAAAAAATACAGTTATGATTATTACAAATGTTTCATTGTATTTTTTTAAGGAGGGTTTTACTAGGAATCAGGCCATCTTCGGCGATACTACCTTATGTGTCGTTTTGCAGTGAAACTTATTTCAGACAGGTGTTCAATAGATGCTTATGATTTGTAGTAAGACGGTATTTGTTTAGTTCAAAGTTATTCGAAAACTATCTATTATCTCAAGCAGGATTGGTTGACCGCTACAGTACCGTAGTGACCGAGTTTAACATTTGAGACCCAATATTAAGTATTATAAATAAAACATTTCTTTACAGACAAAGCCACAAAAAGACAAAGAATCATTGGAGTATTTCAATGGATACGTTATATCTCCAACAGAGCATGTTAATTGTGTACTTGTTGAATGTCAATCAGAAAGCAATGACATCAAAGAAGAATTACCAGATGATTGTGAGGAACACAATGATATTAATGAGATCAAGGAGGAACATCAGACTGGTATGTTATTAATATAAGGTTCTGGTTATTCATTGATCCAAGAGTTTTAAGAGTATTGTGAGTGAATATTTGTTTTACTTAACAGAATTTGAATATCAAGATAGCTGTCCATATCTAGAAGATATAACAACAAACCATTCTGAGTCAGATTCAGAAGATGATACCCCTGTGATGGAGTTTAAAATTGAAGAAGAAACAGATGTATCTGAGAATAAACGAAGAGCCGAGGAGACACAAAGTAAGCATGAGTTAGTTTTATTATAAATTTTACTGGCGGTCCGCCTGATGAAAGTACGGTAGTGAGCAAGGTATCTTAAGATAAGCACGTGTACTTAATTATTTTCATCGAGCTTCATTCGAGTATACCTACCCAGCGCACGAGTCGAGTATTAAATGTAATAATTGTTATATCATGAAATAAGTCGCCCTCTCAGGGCGGTATGGGAGACTCTGTCAGATTTGTACTTACTAAAGGCCACGGTATCCTTCAACAGCCCTTTACGTTCCCACGTCATGGTAACGTGTCACCGGACACCAGCCACTTGCGACAGCCACAAACGCCGCCACGAGATTCTAGAAGCGGCTAGCGTGTGGCGGCCCCTGGCGTTAACCGTGTGCGGCGAGTCCGTATAAAATGAATGAAAACTATAAGAAATATGCGTTATTTGATGAGCTAACGTAAACAAAACACAAACTCGTTAACAAGTTCTTTTAAAATCTAGATCAATGTGTTCATCCCAAATTCCGCGTTCTTCTGCCTTCCAATTGAAAACGTTCCTTACTTACTAGATTTATTATCACAGGTGCGCCCGACGCTTTAAAGAAAGAGCTATACGTAAGAATAACAAGACTAGAAGATACTACAACAGCCCAGCACAAGAAAACTGAACGAAACACCCAGAGACGCACGACTACAGCTTGTTCTAATTCATTTAAAGTAAATAATACTGCAATAGCTACGAAAAAAGGTAAACAACAATACGAATGTGATGTGTGTCAACGTAGTTATACAATAAAATCAAAATTAATGAATCATCTTCGAATACATATTGGTGAAAATCCTTACAAATGTGAAATTTGCCAAAAAAGTTTTAATCGGAAATGTAATTTAAAAGTACATCATCGTATACATACTGGTGAAAAACCTTTTAAATGTGAAATATGCCAGAAGAGTTTTACTCGTAAAATAGGATTGATAGTACATTATCGGACACATACAGGTGAAAAACCGTATAAGTGTGCAATATGCCACAAGAATTATTCTCATTCACATCATTTAAAAGTACATAATCGTATTCACACTGGTGAAAAGCCTTATAAATGTGAAACATGGCAGAAGAGTTTTAATCAATATGATGACCTGCGTCATGCGGTAGGTCAGGACGCCGTGACGCTTTATCAACCACTCCTCAAACTCTGACTGTTGTCAACCTGAAAGAGATATTATTCCCGAACTCTGTGTTTCTCTGTCTTCCCATTGAAAGCCTTCCTTACTTACCAGTTTTTTAACTACAGGTGCGAACAACCCGTTGCCGCCTGAGGCATACGTAAGAATAACAAGACTAGAAGATATGACAACAGCCCAGCAAAAGAAAACTGAACGAATCACCCAGAGACGCACGACCACAGCTTGTTCTAAAATCAGAAAGCTTACCGAAGATTCTAAATCTATTAGAAATACTTTAAGTAATTCTGTAATAGCGACGAATGTGTCTAGAAATCGAGATCGAAATTACAAATGTGATATGTGTCCACGTAATTTTACCATAAAATCTAGATTAGTAGATCATATTAGAACACACACTGGTCAAAAACCTCACAAATGTGAAATATGCCAGAAGAGTTTTAATCGACCTCATTGTTTAAAAGTACATAATCGTACACACACGGGTGAAAAACCTTACAAATGTGAAATATGTCAGAAGGGATTTATTCGAGTTAAGGGTTTAAAACAACATAATATTATACATTCTGGTGAGAAACCTCACAAATGTGAAATATGCCAGAAGAGATTTTATCACAAACACAAGTTGAAATTACATTATCAAATACACACGGGTGAGAAACCTTACAAATGTGAAATTTGTCAGAAAGGTTTTGCCCAGCATAATACTTTAATCCTCCATGTTCGCACACACACTGGTGAAAAGCCTTACGAATGTGATTTTTGCCAAAAGAGATTTATTTGTGAAAAATATTTAAAAGTGCACTCTCGCATACACACTGGTATAAAACCTTACATATGTGAATTTTGCCCTAAGAGTTATTATGTAGCAACACATTTAAAAATACATAGTCTTGTGCACTCTGGTGAAAAACCTTACAAATGTGAAATATGCCAGAAGACTTTTATTCGAGATCATTATTTAAAAAATCATATTTTAACACACACGGGTGAAAAACCTTACAAGTGTGAAATATGCCAGCGTGGTTTTTCTCAAGTTGGTTCTTTGAAAACTCATTATCGTATACACACCGGTGAAAAACCTTACAAATGTGAAAAATGTAAGCGTAGTTTCAGCCACCGTTCTACTTTAAACGTCCATGTTTGTATACACTCTGTTGAAAAACTTTATAAATGTGAAATATGCCAGCGTAGTTTTTCTCAAGTTGGTACTTTAAAGACTCATACTCGTACACACACCGGTGAAAAACCTAACAAATGTAAGAGTTCGTCAGCTTAGTTTTACCAACCTTACAACTTTATACTGTATACACGCAGGTAAATACCTGTTTACATGTTGAAGCGTCAAATATATTAAGTGTCAAATAACCTTACAGAATTTGAAATATATCGGGGAAGTTAAAATCGGTTACCCGTTTAGACAATCCCGTGACTTGGAGGGCGATGGTTCCGACATGGGTCTGAATGGTGACAGCTCTTTAAGGCGCGCATGGAACGTAACGCGCCGCATGGCCTTAACCAATGGCGGACTGCAGATGTCGACACCGCCTATCTCTACTCTTCCTTTATGAAATTACTTATCATCATGACCTTTACTATAAGACGTACGGCAATGCGCCTTCGTTACATGGTGGACATCCCTCTGGCACAAAAGCATTTTGACAATACTTGTGTATAGCTAAGGAATGGAATTCTCTGCCGGAGTCTTCCCAACGACGATATATTACTAGACTCCTTACAACAGGCGACCTACTCAGCGATCAAATCAAGCTGACGTTTGCAGAAAATCCTTAACGTTCTACTAGCACTTCCCTACAAGAAATGAACAGTAATCCCTCCGACTTTTGTTTAGACTTCAGCTCTTAGAAACGTCCTTATTTTATAAATCTTTGTCTGCTCATTCACACGAGGACATGGACTTTAATAATTAGTGTCTTTTTTGGCAACTATGTTTTTCAAATATTTGTATTAACACTCATAGAATTCGTGCAAAGTAACTGTTTTATCACGTTTCGTCTCATTATATGCTTAAAAAAAAGTTGTATTTCAAAAAAATCAGGAAAAATATGCAATTTCCGTCTATGATGAACTGCCGTGGTTTTTGAGGAATCGTCAATGATGGGATCCGTCCGTGTGAAAGAGTCCTAAAGTACTATTGTTTTCGTACGAGAAAATACTAATTTATGTAATTGTTAAATAAAAATATTGTGTTAAAAATTTGAGATTTTTATTCCCTTTTTAACCGACTTCAAAAAGAAGGAGAGAATTCGACTGTATGTTTTTTTTTTTTTTTTGTGTGTTTGTTACGCGATTGCTCCGGCGATTGTGGACCGATTTTCAAAATTCTTTTTTTGTTCGAAAGGAGATGCTTCCGGAGTGGTCCCATATTCACCAAGTCAAGATCTGATGATTGGATCCTGGAGAAATCGAGGGCAACCCTCAAATTTTATAGGCCCACATATAGTTTTTCGTAAATATTATGAAGTAATTTAAGTATTTGCGTATGGTAATCATAATTTCATGTAGCTGAGCTGATGATGGAAGGTACAACTCCTCAACAGTAAGGAGTAGGCATCAACTGATTTAGTTTGTGTTCGCTTATCTCTGGAACTACAAATCCGATTTAAGTCATTCTTTTTTTGTTATACTAGGTATTGTTCAACTGAGGTAACACTGCAAGTTTCATCAAAATCGGTTCAGTAATTTTTGAGATAGGGAATTTTATTAGCTAATTTTGTACATGAGCGATGTTATTACCGGTGCTACGGATTACAAAATTCTAGTGCACATGTAAGAAAATGATGTACCTATTTGACAAGAATTTGGGTTGAATATTTAAACTAAAAAGAGTAAAATAAAAGCTTTTTAAAAAAAAATGTAACCGCCTTCAAAACCAACCACTAAAATAGGGTAAAATAACCTACAAAATAACTTTTCTTTCGGAAGTCGGTGGCAAAAAAGACAATGAAAAATAAAACCACCGACTTCCGAAAGAAAAGTTATTTTGTAGGTTATTTTACCCTATTTTAGTGGTTGGTTTTGAAGGCGGTTACATTTTTTTTAAAAAGCTTTTATTTGAAATCATACTTAGCTGGCTGTAATCAGGTTCGACGGCGCGTTGTGTTCCGCGCGTGCCACAAAGAGTGTCAGCACTATGACGGGGCCCCCCTTTAGAGGGCCAAGCCAAACTGCCGGGGTCGCTTACTATATTTTTTATAGCACAAGTTTAACAGTCCCTCCTGCGGTGTTTCGGAACAGTCTGCTGCGGTGAAGACAAATCTCAGTGAGTCGTGATCCGGCGCCGAGTAGCATCCAGTGCGTCTGATGAGAAAGCGCCGCCACGGAAGTGTCGAAGGCTGATGACAATCAGGGGTTAGGCACTCGGCTGGCTAAGATATGCAATAGTCCAGTAGCATGGTCGCTAGGTGAGGTTGAAGGTGCTGTGATGCCTGTGAAACTTCTTGCTCGAACGTTTGATGAAAGAGTGATGCAGGTGATATGATGACGTCACGTTGCTCTAAGGGCCTATTCAGACCACGTTTTTTAAACGCGCCGTTGACGCGCATTTGTAGCGATACAGACGCGATGCAAACGCGCGTTTGACACTTTGTATCGCGATAAAAAACTGCTCTGTTTGACAAAAACGCGTTTAAAAAACGTGGTGTGCATAGGCCCTAAGGTTGCGCAGACGTCCATTTCTGGGTCATCAGTTTAGGAGTAAGAGGAACAGAGTGGAAAGTTCCTCGCTACCCAGATGAAAAGGAAGGTGCCTTCCGACCAGCCGGGTGTTGTGTCTGGTGGGCTTTCTGCCCGATATTCATAGACGGAATACTCTGTCTTCAAATTCGCGGATAACTTTGATTGCGCGATGTAGAACTCTTAGTTCCTCGGTGCATAGATGGCGCTAGAGTACTTTTTACTGACAGTAATGTACGCTACATTACCTCCAATATTTAAATATTATTTTCGCACAGTGAAGTGGGACGGGCCAGCTAGTTATATCATAAAAAAGAAGATCTATTATTTACTGAGCACAAACGCACAGACAGAAACACTTTTCTTTACGAAGAAATAAACAAGACGATGGCTAAATTGTACCTAGAGGCACGCCTCCACACACACGTGGGTGCGAAGTAGTCCAATCGCTCGGTCACTGCGCCAACAAGCTGACTTTAAAATCGGAGCAATGATTTGAATTAAGAGTAATTTTCATATTAGCAAGGGGGTTGTCCAGCATCGCGGTCGATGTCGAATGTACTAAAGTGTTCTAAATTCAAACACCAAAACAGTGCGTAAAAGACTACTTTTACGCACTGTTTTCCGTGAGTAAAAGTAGCTTTTTCGAGGGGGAATGGTATAAAAAACTTTATTTTGTTTCATTGAATATCTTTTATCGCTCAAATCTTTCTTTTTCTCGTAGTCATGGTATAAAGTATCGTTTGCAACTCTTGAATAAAACGGATTTAAATCGAGGGCCTGAATCACTCGCGTCGCTCAGGATTTAAATACTTGAATCACTCCCTACGGTCGTGATTCAGTCATTAAAATCCTTCGCTTGCTCTTGATTCATATAATGGCCCTCGCTTTAAAATCCGCTCTTTATTCACTCGTTGCAAAATATACTAGTATTTGTTATGTATATCAATAAACCCATAATGAATAATGGTCGAATATGTCTCTCTCTCACGTACTGCGTTCTTCTTCGCTAGCAACATAGCTACGAAGTAGGAGGTATCTGCTTCACATCCTACATGCGGTGGGAGGTCTGCCCTACCTTCACCATAACCCAGAACAGGGCTTTACGCCTTGGGTCACCACCGCTGATCACATCATCTTTTTCCAGCGCTTTATCAAGGGCCAGAAAAAAACGCTCATGTGTATAGGCACTAATAGTCGTAGTCTTTAGATTCAAAAAGGTGGACTGCACATAAAATTGGCCATACTCTACAAGGAGAGCTACTACAACTATCTCTTTCCTGTAGCAAAGACCTGCAGGGCTATTGGTTAGAAAGTCACTGACCAGCGGATGTCCACTGAACTTGGATGGCTTGATAGCTGATAGGAGGCTAAGTTAAGTAAGTGGAGTGCCTCAAGAGCGCTAGAATGAGGGATTTTCTTTTGATTGTTTCCCTAGTCGATGGATAGACGGCGCTGATCTTGGTATGTTACTGCAATGAACGGAACGTCGTCATTTTTTAATTTTTTTCACTTGATTGTAATTTTGAGATCTTAAAACGTAAGGTACATATCATGTCTTTGTCAGTCACGCTCGTGGGTTTGTGCAAAAATGAAGGCATGAATATAATAACGTAGTCAGTTCAACGCCATCTACAGAGTTCTTGGAAACTACTTTTTTTTTAAACTCGAAAAAGAAAACTTCTCATAGTTATTTGTTTATTTATTTAAAATACAGCAACAGCCAAACATACATTGTAGTAAAGCGCCGTATTCACCATCTGTCACGGCTGTACGTCAGCTCAAGGTCGCTGTGATGGATGTAGCATACACACTATCGTGCGCGTATCCAGCGAGCAGAATCAATCGAACGAAGAAGACGTGTTTTATTAAGAAAATGCCAGCAGTTATAACAAAACGCCAAAAAATGGGACTTCTCTTGATGTTGTCAGCAGCAACCGAAAAGAGGAAAAGAAAAAGGAAAAGATTTTGGAATATTTTTTTTTATCATAAACGTACAGAATACACTCAAATAAATAATATCATGAATGATTTAAATGTGCTAGATTTTCCCGTGTAGTCTTCTCTCGAGACAAGCTCTAAATGTTAAATCTGCTGTACAGCAAGCCTATACACGGTCCAGCATGCACGATGCTGGACTGCTCTGACGTACGTCCGCGTTATTCACTGTCCATCTGCACGACGTTCGCGGTGGTGGGGGTGCTCGCTGGATGAAAAATGGGTCGTGCACATCCAGCAAACAATAAAAAAAATTATTGACGTACGTCAAGCCTATTCACGGTGTTTTTGCGTCGTGCATGGCCTTGGCGGGTCGTACAGCAGATGGAACGTGAATACGGCGCTTTACAGAAAACAAAAATATAAACTTAGTGCTGGTATGCAGGCCTATGATAGGTATACACAACATTTACCATGAAAATGTTAAATTATAATTTTTATTTTTATTAAACTAAATGAAAACTGAATAGACTAATTTGAAAACAAAAAAAATAATAAGAAGAAAGCTTAGGTTTTCTTTGACAATTTTATTTTAGGGAACATTTACATTTATTCGGGCATCACTAGAAATGCTGTCGTTTAAGTCTGTGGGCGTGCTGTACTCTGTGGATTTTGTGTTGTGATCTGTGGTTGTGATTGTGATTTTTTGTTTTGATTACAGTGTGATGATCACATCATCCTATTCTTTCACAAAAAAGGTTAATTTATTGGATTAATTCTCCAGAACAACTAAGTTTGAGAAATATATACCAACGGTCTGACTGCTCGCCAGTTATAGACCCGTCGATAGTGCACACGATCATTGATATCATACACAAACCTCCTGCTTACCTCTTATGTGTTTGCTGCTACAATACTCACCGTTAACAAGATTCTATTCATAGAGTATTTATATTATTGAAATCGGTAACTGGAACTCAGCAGTGTTTGAAATATGAACATCGAAAAGCTGCAAATGTGTAGGTTATGTTTAGTGGAAGATGTTCGCATGTTCAACGTTACGAACAAGGACCTGCAGACACTATATGAGAAGCTGACTGATGTACCAGTAAGTAAATTACCATGTAAACATTTCAAGAGCGAAAAAATGGATTTTACAGTGGATATCATTAATTACAACAGTTTTTATGGTGACCCTTTGGCAATAATAATCTATAATCCTAGTCATACATTTATTGCATTCATGTTGTGTTACAAGATGTTAAATAATTTAGCCAGTACGTGTCATAAACCCTGCAAGGGTGCAACAACTTTATTGTAACATAGAAATGATAACAATACAATACAATCTTGTGTCACAGTTTTCGTTGCCATACTCCTCCCAAACGGCTTGACCGATTTTGATGAAATTTTTTGTGCTTATCTGGTATCTATGAGAATCGGCAAACATCTATTTTTCATACCCCTAAGTGTAACAATAATTTATATGGCAAAACAATGTTTGCCGGGTCAGCTAGTATTATAGATAAATATATTATAATAACATCCAGACGTAGACCAAATGATCATGCTCATCACACAAACATTTGTCCTGGGTGGGTATTGAACACACAAACTCAGTTGTCACTTACCACAAGACCAAGAGGCCAGTCACTAATAAAATATGACAGCTTCTAAATTGCCATCATTTTAGCTCTTTGTAGAAACTTTTCCCGGAAAGTTTCTGCAGCGATGCCAAAACAAGATGTTCCTTATCTTTTACTAGCGGCCCGTCCTGGCTTCACACGGGTGGAAAACTAGTCCTCTAAAACCCGGCCCCGCATCCGATTGGTCCAGCCGTTCTCTAGTTATGAGCTAAGCAACACATTTAGCGATCCATTTTTATAATATAGAAGATTACTTATATCCACACAGATGGTAAGCAACTAGAGATCTTTTGTTTGCTCAGTTAGTGTATGTATTCATTCATAAAAAAAATATGTGCATATGACGTAGAGTTGCACATAACAGCCCCTTACACAGTACAAGCATGTACCTACCTTTATACTTTGGACTTTCAGAGCTAAAATGTTCTAGTACAAAATATAGTTTGTAAGTCTATACCTTTGCCTATGAAGACTTATTGCGAAATGACGAAATTATGGTAGTTTCCCATCATTGTTATACCTGAAATCCATTGTATTTAGCAGTTGGCAAGAATAGTAAAAACAATTCCTGTATTAATAAGTAAAAACTATTTATTTATGCATTTTTTGTTTCAGTTTGTAACTGGAGACAGTAGACCGATGCTCGCCTGTGTCTTCTGCTACACTAGACTGAAACAATGCTGTCAATTGCAGAGGAAATGTCTGGAAGCAGAGAAGATGCTGACTGAGATGTTGAATAAGGAGGTGAAGGTTTTTGATACTATAGGACTTGTTATTAAAGTTTTATGTGTGGGTATACAGTATCAAATGAGTACGTAGGCACGAGCCTCCTACCGACGTACTCACTTGATATATCTGATATGTCACATGCAATGCTGCTAAGTGAGTACCTAGCTATGGTTTTGCACAGAGAGGTCCTGGACGGATCTTTAAAGAGGAAATGGGGCCTCCTCATGTGTTCTGATATGTTGATAAGGGTAGTTTTGCAGTTAAACTTCTTTTAGACACAATAGATGTTAAACATTTTGTATTTAGACGGTATCTGTTTAGTCCAAGGTTATCCCAAAACTATCTGTTATCTCAAGCAGGATTGGTTGGATGGCATAGTGACTGAGTTTAACATTTCAGAGCCAAATAAAGTATTATAAATAAAACATTTCTTTACAGACAAAACCAGCAATAAACAAAGACCCATTGGAGTATTTCAGTGGATATATTATATCTCCAACTGTGCATGTTAATTGTGTACTTGATGAATGTCAATCAGAAAGCAATGACATCAAAGAAGAATTACCAGATGATTGTGAGGAACAAAATTATATTAATGAGATCAAGGAGGAACATCAGACTGGTATGTTATTAATATAAGGTTCTGGTTATTCATTGATCCAAGAGTTTTAAGAGTATTGTGAGTGAATGTTTGTTTTACTTAACAGAATTTGAATATCAAGATAGCTGTCCAGATCTAGAAGATATGACAACAAACCATTCTGAATCAGATTCAGAAGATGATACCCCTGTGATGGAGTTTTTTAAAGAAGAAGAAACAGATGTATCTGAGACTGACCGAAGAGCTGAGGAGACACAAAGTAAGCATGAGTTGTTTAATTATAAATTGTACTAGCAATATCTTAAGATAAGCACGTGTACTTAATTCATTCCCTTCATCGAGCTTCATTTTAGTATACCTGCCCAGCGCACGAATCGAGCAGATCATTCCATCTCCATTTTCTATGAGACAAGTTTGTTTTTACCACAGTGATATTGAGATCAAGGAGGAACATCGGACTGTGTAAATGTTAATAATATTAGGCGCCATCTCCACGAGCGAGAGAATCGCAGCGGGTCTGTCCTAATATCGTCGGAGAAAATTCACAACGAGCGATTATTCCGACAGCGTATCGCCGTGTTTTGTTTCGCTACTGGTAGCACGCAGCGGCGTATCGCCACGCACCCGCCTCGCTCTTTGTCACTCGTCGCATCGGATCGATAATATCGCGGTGTGGTGACGGGTTTATGGAGAGTGTATGGAAATACGTGACACGAGAATAATATCGCCGCGATTCTCTCGCTCGTGGAGATGGCGCCTTATTTAAGCTTATGCATTAATTGATCCAAGAGTAACTGTTTGATTGGTACCTTCGTGTTTGTTTTACTTTAGGCAAGTCATTAAAGCTAAATCTTGAAAATAATTAGTAACTTGCTGAAATTTTAAGGGGTTTTTAAAGGAGGAAAAATAATTTACCGTGTGATTTTGCAGCGTTCTTGGGTGTACGGAAAGGTTTGAAAAGGGGTGAAAAGTGTTTTTGTTAATAACATTGCCGAAAAAATTAGTAACACGCTGCAAATTTGGAATGAGGTTGTCTTTACCGTTTTGTAACGCGTATTTTTGCAGCGTTTTGCAACATACGGAACATTGTTCATTTTTAAAAACAATGCAATTTGTTAATAACAAGGGTAAACAAATTAGTAATACGCTGCAAATTTGGCATTAGATTGTTTGTAACGTGATCAAATTTGCAGCGTTTTGCAACATACGGAACATTGTTTATTATAAAAATAACAGTGAAATTAAATTTGCAGCATGTTGCACTATTTTTTGGCAATGTTATTAACAAAAACACTTTTAACCCCTTTTCAACCCTTTCCGTACACCCAAGAACGCTGCAAAATCACACGGTAAGTTATTTTTACTTCTGTAAGAATCCCTTAAAATTTAAGCAAGTTACTAATTATTTACGGGTTTCAGTTTTAATGACTGGCCTTTTGTATTAAATGTATTAATTGTTATATCATGAAATAACTCGTCGGTATGGGAGAGACTGTCAGATTTGTATTGACTAAAAGCCACGGATCCTTCAATAGCCCTTTACGTTCCAACGTCACGGTAACGTGTCGCCGGACACCAGCCACTTGCGACAGCCACAAACGTCGCCACGAGAAGCTAAAAGCGGCTAGCGTGTGGCGGCCACCGGCGTCAACCGTGTGCAGTCCATATAAAATAAATGTAACATACAAGAAATATCCCGGTGGCGGCGTTTTGTGGTTGTAAGAAAACTCCGTTTGAAGTTTGATATTTAAAAAACACCAAAACCTAATTCTAAGTGATCTATAATATCTAATGATCCAAACTTCTCGGGACACTGTAAAATAAGTAGAAACGTTGTTTGTTTAAGTTTTGAACACATAGATAACATGTTACATATGGGTATTTTTTGAGTAATTATAATATCAATATTTATAGTACCTACTTATTGTATCAATATTAAAATAATTATTTTAAAAGCATTATAGGCGTGTGCTAGCTAACTTCTTGCAAGTTTCTTTTTAAATAAACGTATCATTTGATGAGCTTACGTAAAAAAAACAAACTCGTTGACAAGTTCTTTTAAAATCAAGATCAATATGTTCATCCCGAATTCCGCGTTCTTCTGCCTTCCAATTGAAAACGTTCCTTACTTACCAGATTTATTATCACAGGTGCGCCCGACACGTTAAAGAAAGAGCTATACGTAAGAATAACAAGACTAGAAGATACTGCAACAGCCCAGCACAAGAAAACTGAACGAAACACCCAGAGACGCACGACCACAGCTTGTTCTAAATCATTTAAAGTAAATAATACTGCAATACCTACGAAAAAAGGTAAACAACAATACGAATGTGATGTGTGTCAACGTAGTTATACAATAAAATCAAAATTAATGAATCATCTTCGAATACATATTGGTGAAAATCCTTACAAATGTGAAATTTGCCAAAAAAGTTTTAATCGGAAATGTAATTTAAAAGTACATCATCGTATACATACTGGTGAAAAACCTTATAAATGTGAAATATGCCAGAAGAGTTTTACTCGTAAAATAGGATTGATAGTACATTATCGGACACATACAGGTGAAAAACCGTATAAGTGTGCAATATGCCACAAGAATTATTCTCATTCACATCATTTAAAAGTACATAATCGTATTCACACTGGTGAAAAGCCTTATAAATGTGAAACATGCCAGAAGAGTTTTATTCAATTAAATTATTTAAAAAGACATAATCTTATTCACACTGGTGAAAAACCTTTCAAATGTGAAATATGCCAAAAGCGTTTTAATCAAAAAAGAGGTTTGAATGAACACTTTCGGATACACTCTGGTGAAAAATCGTACAAGTGTAAAATATGTCAGCGTAGTTTTGCATTAATAGGAACTTTAAACGTCCACGTTCGTATACACACTGGTGAAAAACCTTACAAATGTGAAATATGTAAGCGTGCCTTTGCTCACCGTAATAATTTAATAGTCCATAATCGTATACACACTGGTGAAAAACCTTACAAATGTGAAATATGCCAGAAGAGTTTTAACCAATCACAAAATTTTAAAAATCATAAACGCATTCACACTGATGAATAACCCTAGAAATGATAAATATGTCGGCGAAGCTTCGCAGTCATAGGAGCTTTAAACACACATCGTAAAGATGATTTTTGAGAAAAGAATTTTTTTTAGATTGCAATCTATGATGACATTTGTCGTGGTTTTTGAGGAATCGCCAATGATGGGTTCCATGTGAAAGAGTCCTAAAGTACCATTGTTTTCGTACGAGACAGTACTAATTTATGTAACTGTTGAATAAAAATATTGTGTTAAAAATGTGAGACTTTTATTCCCTTTTTTGAAATTATACTTAGCTGGCTGTAACCAGGGTCGACGGTACGTTGTGTTCCACGCGTGCCACAAATAGTGTCAGTGCCCCTTTAGAGGGGCAAGCCAAACTGCCGAGGTCGCTTACTATATTTTTTATAGCACAAGTTTAACAGTCCCTCCTGCGGTGTTTCGGAACAGTCTGCTGCGATGAAGACAAATCACAGTGAGTCGTGATCCGGCGCTGAGTAGCATCCAGTGCGTCTTATGAGAAAGCGCCGCCACGGAAGTGTCGAAGGCTGATGACAATCAGGGGTTAGGCACTCGGCTGGCTAAGATATGCAATAGTCCATTAGCATGGTCGCTAGGTGAGGTTGAAGGTGCTGTGATGGCTATGAAACTCCTTGCTCGAACGTTTGTTGAAAGAGTGATGCAGGTGATATGATGACGTCACGTTGCTCTTAGGGCCTATTCACACCACGTTTTTTAAACGCGCCGTTGACGCGCATTTGTAGCGATGCGCGTCAACGGCGCGTTTAAAAAACGCGCGTTTGACACTTTCTATCGCGAAAACAAACTGCTCTGTTTGACAATAACGCGCCGTCGACGCGCGTTTCCAAACCGCGCGTCGACGGCGCGTTTAAAAAACGTGGTTTGTATAGGCCCTCAGGTTGCGCTGCCGTCCATTTCTGGTTCATCAGTTTAGGAGTAGGAGGAACAGAGTGGAAAGTTCCTCGCTACCCAGATGAAAAGGAAGGTGCTTTCCGACCAGACGGGTGTTGTGTCTGGTGGGCTTTCTGCCCGATATTCATCGCTGGAATATTCTGTCTTCAAATTCGCGAATAACTTTGATTGCGCGATATAGAACTCTTAGTTTCTCGGTCGTTGCATAGATGGCGCTAGTGTACTTTTTGCTGACAGTAATGTACGCTACATTACCTCCAGTATTTAAATATTGTTTTCGCCCAGTGAAGTGGGGCCAGCTAGTTATATCATAAAAAAGAAGATCTATTACTTACTGAGCACAAACACACAGAGAGAAAAACATTTCTTTACGAGGAAATAAATAAGACTATGGCTAAATTGTAGGTACCTGGAGGCACGCCGTTTTTAATCCGTCCCATTGGGAATCTGTAGGGGAGGTCTATGTTCAGCAGAGAACGTCCAACTGCTAATACGAGTGTGATAATGATGATGGCTAAAATTCTGTGCATTACAAAATGGAAAAGAATAAAAATAAATACCAACAATGACGACACGGTTGACACAGTGGCAGAGCGATCGGCTGCTGCGGAGCATTTCGCGAGTTCGGTACCCGCACAGAACAAATATTAGTATGATCTGCAATTAGTTGTTCCGGAAGTTTGAGACCCTGGTGTCTTCCGTAGCGGGCGTGAGGTCGAGGATGTCTCTCTCTCACGTACTGTGTTCTTCGCTAGCAACATCGCTACGAAGAAGGAGGTATCCGCTTCACATCCTACGTGCTGTGGGAGGTATGCCCTATCTACACCATAACCTAGAACAGGCTACCGCTGATCACATCATCTTTTTCCAGCGCTTTATTAACGGCCAGAAAACGCTCGTGTGTATAGGCACTAATTAAATAGTCGTAGTCTTTAGGGCCTATGCACACCACGTTTATTAACAGATTATTACAGATGCGATGCAAACGCGCGTTTGACACTTTGTATTACGACAACAGCGACAACAAACTGCTCTGTTTGACAAAAACGCGATTACAACGCGCGAACCCGAAGCGTGCGTCGACGGTGCGTTTAAAAACGTGGTGTGCATAGGCCCTTAGATTTAAAAAGGTGGACTGCACATAAAATTGGCCATACTCTACAAGGAGAGCTGCTACCTATCCCTTTCCTGTAGCAAAGACCTGCAGGGCTATTGGTTAGAAAGTCACTGACCAGCGGTTGTCCACGGAACTTGGATGGCTTGATAGCTGTTATGAGGCTAAGTTAAGTAAATGGAGTGCCTCAAGAGCGCTAGAATGAGGGATTTTCTTTTGATTGTTTCCCTAGTCGATGGACAGATGGCGCTGAACTTGGTATGTTACTGCAATGAACGGTACGTCGTCATTTTTTGATTTTTTTCACTTGATTGTAATTTTGAGATCTTAAAACGTAACGTACATGTCATGTCTTTGTCAGTCACGCTCGTGGATTTGTGCAAAAATGAAGTCATGAATCTAGTAACGTAGTCAGTTCAACGCCATCTACAGAGTTCTTGGAAACTACTTTATTTTTTAAACTCGAAAAAGAAAACTTCTCATAGTTATTTGTTTATTTATTTAAAATACAGCAACAGCCAAACATACATTGTAGTAACAGAAAACAAAAATATAAACTTAGTGCTGGTATGCAGGTCTATGATAGGTATACACAACATTTGTCGCCAAGTCCTTATGATGATGATGTATACTAAACATGTACACTTATTCATCTGACCAGCGAAATACATATTCCAATAATGCATTGCTGTGATTTACTTCATTGCCTTGTTTCCAACTATTATAACAGAAAGCAAGTATAGCATGTTGTGACCCATACCGTGTGTGGTGTCTCGCCAGTCATCCGTGTCCAGTCGTGCAGTTAAGGTGAACCTTCTGCCTATCTCGCCTGTCTGCGTTCACCACCTGGGGGTTTAAATATATCATGATTCCTCCCTACATGGAATCACCCAAGCGTCCCAGCATCACCTACATATTGGTATCACTATTGATATTACTATTGGTATTACTATACATTAACTTGACCTTTATATAATGTCACTATGGTGACCAGGCTTAGTGCTATGGCACCACGGAGAGGGCCCCTACGTCCCTCACCGCGCTCACTCGTATCTTAAATACAAGCCTGAGCTCGCCTCTTCTACCGGTAGGTCCCAGCTATATCAGGCATGGGAGTACAATTGGGCTCTTTCCTTGGCAGCGAACCCGCCTTATGTGGTGCAGTGGCCAGAGCCAAGCACTGATGAGTGTTAAGAGCCCTATAAATCAGTTACTATGGTGGGTAACCTGATAAGGTCCATGTAGTCCCCGAAGGACTCATTATATCAATTTACTTAGTAGGTAGTTAGTTAGTATTGAAATGAAATTAAGTGATCCTAAGACACTTAGCTAATCCAATCCAGGTTCCTCTCGAGATAGCTGCACAGCACTTGACACTGACTTTAATATTAACACGCTACTACACACTAGCTGTACTTGAAGAGATTATGAAACTCAATAAACAGTAACAAAGTGATATCTGAATTGAAGAGTACCGATTGGCGGCAAAACGTACGCTAATAGAAAAATGACAGTCAGAAAAATGAGACCTGCTTACCATAGAGTTTCAATGTTGCTATATACAATATTTACATTTCGCGGAATGTCGCGACACTCCCGCCGGGAACGGTTAAAGTAAAGTTGACATCAAATTTTGCGTCCATTCCCTTATCTTCTCAAGGGCTTTGGCTGCAGCGATTCGTTTAATTTTGACTTCCTCAGGTCGATCCTCTTCAGTTGACGTATCCTTGTCTTTCATGGAATCTTTGTCCACCATATTATTTGAATGATCTCTCAATTCTTCATTTTGAACCCTATCAGTAGTATCAGCACTCTCAATCTCTAGATCCGGTTCTTTATTTGTGACACTCACCCTATCATCTGTCATTTCCTCGTCTATTTCCTGATTAGCAGTTGTCTCTTTCTGGGCAACATCTGCCTGTGTGATAACATGAGGCAAAAGTTCTGTGTCCTCTGGAGATTCTTCAGTTAACCGAGGAGATTCAAACTTTTCTTTATCTTGAGGTATTGTATCAGGTTGTTCGTTGTCTTCTATTTCTAGAGGATATAAATGCGCAATGGAGCGCGTAAATATAGTCTCCCCTACTTTTACTCGTGCGACTCTAACCAAACCGTCGGAACCCTTTATTAAAGAAACTATCCTTCCTACTTTCCAGCCTTCACGGTTCTTGTCTCCTTTCATCTGAACTATTTGGCCTTCTTTCGGAGTTAGTTTGGAAGTCACTCGTGGTTGTTTGTGTGAGTGACTATATCTCTCCCTTAACGTCGGTAAGTAGCGATTTTGAAACATTTCTTTGAATTCATCTAACATTATCCGAGATTTTCTCCAACCCATAATTAAATTGGTTTTTGTTGATGTGCCTTGTACTAATGCATTATTATCTGCCGTTTCTAAAGTGACACATCTGCCGGGTTGAAGAAAGTCGGACGGTTTCAGAATATGTTCCAACTCTGTATCAGCACATGTTAATGGTCTGGTGTTTATTACTGCCTCTATTTCCTTTATCATTGTTAACAGTTGACTGTCTTTTAAGAGGTGTTTTTGAAGTGTTCTTCTCATACAGTGTTTAACTAGTCCTACCAAACGTTCGTAGAACCCGCCGTGCCATGGTGCAAGTTCCGGTATGAAACGCCATTTTATTTTATTGTCAACGCAATATGCATTGCCCACTATATCTGCGATGAGTTTAAAGTGTAAGGCGTTGTCGGAAGTGATGAGAGCTGGAACTCCTCTGGTTGCAATCATTCGCCTTAAAGCGAGTAAACCTTCGTCAGCCGATAGATCGTCAACCACTTCCAGATGTACAGCTCTAACTGCAAGACAAGTGAATAAGCATATCCATCTTTTGGTTATTCCCTTTTCTGTCTTAACTAATATAGGTCCAAGATAGTCAGTTCCGGTAAAGGTAAATGGTTTGCTGTACTTAACCCTTTCATGTGGTAGTGCAGGTGTAGATGGCAGTTTATATGGCCCACCACCATGTTTCAAACATCGAGGACATTTTCCTAATATTTTCTTAACTTGACTTTTGCCTTGCGGTATCCAATAAGTTTGACGTATTATACTCAGTGTATGGTTGACACCAACATGATAATTCTTTTCATGCGTGTCCTTTATAACTTTATTAGTGAATTCACAATCTTTAGGTATAATTACCGGATACCTCTTGTCAAATGACCATTCAGCATATTTAAGTCTGCCCTTGCAACGTAATATGTCGTCAATGTCCTTGAATAGTCCCAGATTCCGACTGAGACTGGTCTCTTTGCCATTCACTTCATCCGGAAAATGTTCTGCTTGAACTTTCTTAATTTCTTTTAATATACTGTCTTCAGGTTTCATTCCTTCTGGAAGTTCTTCTAGTGATTCTTGTAACTGCTCACTGCGAACCTTATCTGACCTTAACTCTTCATCTGGTCTTATATCTGTTTGTAGACTTTCTGCGTTTGGCAGACCCTCCCGCGTCAGAAGAGAAACTGTTCTAGATGGTCCGACTGGCCATTCTGTATGCTTCTTCTTCAAGAATTTTGGTCCCATCAACCATCTTGATCTCTCATCTTCTGAAGCGGACGGTCTGGTTCCTACATCGGCGGAGTTCAGTTCTGAGGGTACGTGTCTAATTATGAGGTCTTTATTTTGCTTCACTTCTTCCAATCTTCTGGCTACAAATGGCACAAGCAGTTTGTCGGAATTGTACCAATCGATCACAACCTGACTGTCTGTCCATAATGTCTGTCGAGTGACATTCAACTTTAAAATTTTGAGAACATATTTGATCAGTCTGCTCCCAATTAGAACTCCAAGAAGCTCCAACCTAGGAATTTTCAAATTTTGTTTGTCTTTGATTGGTACCAGCCTTGATTTACCTATCAAAAAATTAATGGAATTTCCCTGTACTAGATAAACTACAGCAGCATAAGCCTGCATCGAGAAATCAGTGAAGCAGTGCAATTCTGCGTTTTCATCATTAAGGTTAGTAATTCTTCTGGGTACACGTACATTTTCGACTTCTTTCATGTCTTTCACAATCGTCTTCCAGCGTTCTACGGTTTCCTCTTCTAAAGCAGTGTCCCATTTCGCTTTCGTTCTCCACAGGTCTTGTAGAAGAATTTTGGCTGCTAGCATAATGGGCACGGTGAAACCGCAGGGGTCGTAGACAGCTGCTATCGTTTTCAGGATGCCTCTCTTTGTGTACTTATTATTCTCGTTGACTCTTGCCCTTATACTCAATGTATCGTCCTCTAGATTCCAATCTAGACCTAACAATTTTACTATTTTTTCAGGACATGCGTCTGGAATATGATCCAAGAAGTCTTTGGAGTTGGAACTCCACTGCCTCAAATTCATAGATATCTCATTAAACGTGTTCTTTAAATCGTGATACAATTCTAAAGCTTCGTGAGCACTGTTGGTTCCGGTTACAAGATTATCGACGTATATATCGTTCACTAATTTTCTAATGCTCTCGTTTTCCGATTTCATCATGTGATGCTTAATTGTGGCGTTTAGAATGAACGGAGATGATGTTAGACCAAACGGAACACGCGTGAATCTAAGGTGCATGATATTATCATCTACTGCTGGTTTCCGAAGATCCTTTAACCATAAGAATCTTGTTACGTCCCTGTCTTGTTGTTTAAGACCGATCTGGAGAAAAGCCTTTTCCACGTCGGCTGTTATTCCAATCGCGTGACACCTGAATTTAATCAACAACCCAGTTAAGTCCTCTAGTAACAAGGGTCCAGAGTAGAGATGTTCGTTTAAACTTTTGTTATCCTTAACCCTTGCCGAGGCGTCGTAGACAATACGAAGAGATCTTCCTGGTGTCGAGACGCCATGGTGAGCAATATAATGCACCGCGTGGTCCACATGTCCGTCGGGAACTTCTTCAATTATCCCTTTATTTAATTGTTCTTTTAATGTCTTATCATATAAGATTAAAGTTTCTGGATCTAACCTTTTAAGCAAGTTTACTAGACGTCCGAATGCTAATCCAAAGTTAGATGGTAGATTTGTTGGACTATCACTCCATGGCCAACTGACATAATATCTCTTATCTCTGTATTCTGTTGTTTCGTTGAAATGCTTTATGGCTTCTTCGTCTCTGTTTGCCTTTGGTGAATCAGTGATTCCTATTGATTCTAAGTCCCATAAGCGTTTTAAGTCCCCATTATCTAATGGTGGGTCTAGATGAGCCAAACCGACTTCACAAGAAGTTTGAAAATATGTCAGAACAGACAACTGTTCGATTGGTTTAGTGGATATTATACCAGAAAGTATCCAACCGAATTCTGAATCAACCAAGTACAAGTCTTCTCCAATTTGTATCTTGTTTGTAGACATAATCGTATAATAGTAGTCGTTCCCAAGTAATATGTCAATCCGATCAGACAATGAGCCATCATCAGCTAACGGGTAATTTCCATCATTCTTCCAGCCAAGTAATTCCTTTGGATAAGGCACTCCTTGCGATATTGATGTTACTACATTAGCAAATATAGTTTTGACTGTGTTATTCTTCGTCGTGATGCCTAGTTTTACTAGTGGACTCTTTATCTTCTTAGGATTTTGGCATCCAAAAGTAAATATAGCTAAATTGTTTTGTTCTTTTGCTTGAAGATTCAGTTCTTTAGCCATCCTTTCGGTTATGTAGCTTCTTCCACTTCCGGTGTCTAGCAAAATCCGACAGGTCCTTGTAATATTATCATGACCTCGTACCTTAACTACAGCTGTTTGTAATACAGTATCCTTTCTGCTTATGTGCATTGCACTGGTGGATGCTTTCTCTTCCTTTGCTCCTTGAAGCTTATTGGGACATAATGCTTGATTATGAAGTCCGTATTTACCGCAGTACTCGCATTTCCTTTTTCGACGACATTGAAATATAGTGTGTCCTTTTCTAAAGCAATTAAAACATCTATCTTTCAGTTTTGCTTTTCGTTCATCAACGGTTCTAGCTTTGTCGCAATTTACATTGAGATGATCTCCTCCACAAAAAATACAATGCCAATGTTTCATTTTCTTTCCCATTTTATAAGCTTCCCTTTCTTTTTTGTTATCAAGTTTCCTTTTAAAAGGTTTCTTGTCCTTTGAGTTCCAGTTCGTCCTAGTTTTATAGTTATTCTGCTGTCTCTTAAACCCTTTTGTACCATTTGAAAAACTATTCTTTGAGGGACCTGGTTTTTCTAAATTTGCTGCGTCCTTGACGTGCAAGGTCTCTGTTGTGTACGGAACCTCGACCGTATTACTCGTACAAGGTTTCTGAGTTATCCTTATCGCTTCCTCCTTTGTAGAGACTATCAAAGACAGATGCTCCAGGATGTTTTCTACGGTTTGTGTACCATCAGACCCAAGTCTCATCTTGGTATCATAGATAATATCAGCAGGAAACTTTTCCATGACCAGGAATCTCATTTGATTGGTATCCACATTTTCTCCCATGGATTGGAGAACTCTTAGGTGTCGTTGGAGTTCGTCCAATGTAGTTCGGCAATCATCAAAATTTTCGGCATGTTTCACATTGTTCAGTGCTCGGTGATGTGCATGTATGACTTCATGTTCTTTACCATACCGCGCCCTTAGAGTATCTATGGCAATTTGGTAACTCTTGTTAGTCGTGTTAAATCCATCCACTAATCTGGCTGCGTCCCCTTTAAGAGAGCTCTTCAGATACAATAACTTGTCAACATCATTCAATTTTCTTCGGTTGATACTTGAATTGAATTGATCCCAAAACTGGTGCCAGTCCAGCAAGTCACCACTGAACTGCGGCAGATTTAAATCTGGTAGCTTGCTATATGTTGACGGTTCAGCTTCCTTTGCCAAAGTTGTCGGTTTTTCACATTTTAATTTTAATTTAGTTTCCAGCTCGGCCAAATTTTCTTCACCTTGTAGCTGATAAGTGGTGAAATTAGATATCTCATCTGGATCAGGATTCTTACAGATATTGAAGTAATTATATAGTTCAGATGAGAAACGAGACAGGACAGATTTCAGTTTAGCTGATACTACTTTGGATGTGTCTAAGTTTTCTTCATTCAAGTTATCACAGAGATTTTGAGCTTGAGATGAGAGCAATTTTATTTCTTCAATAAATTTGGACAAACGATTCATAAGTATTGCTTCCATTATTTAGGAGATAATTCTGAAAAATAGTTATATATCTATACATATGTTTATTACCTATGTGTGTATCTAAGAATATAATTATAATATTAGCATAGTATATTTTATTTGTTTGTCTCAATGTATCTAGTATGTTTACTCCTCTAATTAGTTATTCCACACTGTACAGTAACAAAGAGTAACAAAATGAGACTCTAAGTTCATTAGTAATAAATTGATACCTTAGAGGTAATAATGTAAGACCTAATAATTATAAAATTATCCATGACAACAAACAAATATTCCATGCTGGATATAAGTCTGTGAGAAAAGTTAGTTTTAGCCAGAAAAGATATTGTTTATGTTAGTACATACACGGGAAGCGATTTCATTGATATACATTTGAATAAAATGTGGACATAATCACATAATGTTCAATCAGTATGTAATCATAAGTTAGGAAACTAAGATTCTGTTAAAGTTTCTATATTTTTCTCAGATTTGTAAATTGATTACGACGTAGGTATAATACGCAGTGTTGCAGCCCTACAGTCGGGAATAACACTTTGCATGAGCCTCCGGGCTCCGGCTCGTGTTGACGCCGTTCCAAACTACCTACATGTCACATGAAACGCTTTACATTTTACATTTAGTTTCGAGAGAAATCACAGCTATTTCTAGACGTAATTATTGTTTGTCATTAGCTTTGATCACGTATTAGAAGGCTAAAACCAACTTTAACCCATAAACTATTCAACAACAAAAAACTTTGCCGCACACATATTTTATCAAACAATAGAAAACAAATAAATCTCTTAAAATATCTCGTCATGACCCTCACCTGACAATAATTTCACTGTTTTATGCAATTTCAAATCACTTTTGAACCTTAAATTCACTTTCAACTAGTTTTTTGCAAACTTCCCAAAGAAAAACGAAAAGTAAATTACCGCGAAATGGCGGCAGGACCAGTGTTGCCACAACTGAGTTTCCAAAAGGTACGTATCCTACGCTGAAACGGTAATGAGAGGTTTTCCTTTTAGAGTTTAAAAACTCATAAATTAAAAAGACTGGTAAATGAATATTTTATTTTTCTTTTTCCTTGTTGTTATTTATTTTCAAAATGCCATTTGTGTGATGTGACGTGACTGACAATGACATGACATTTTATTTTACGACTTTTTATTTTACGATCTCAAAATTACATCCAAGTGAAAAAATAAAAAAAAGACGTGACGTTCGTTCATTGCAGTAACATATCAAGTTCAGTGCCATCCATCCATTGACTAGGGAAAACATAAAAAGAAAATCCCTCATTATTGTGCTAAAAAGGTACGAAACGAGGTAAAATTACACATTGCACATTGAAGGCTAAAAAGGTACGTAAAATGTACCTACGCTAATGGCAACGCTGGGCAGGACGGGACCATATCCGTTTTGTTAAGCCGTCTTCACACTTAGTGTCTATTATACGATAAGTTGTCTTCGCGACCTTTTAATCAAATTAAGATTTTCTTAAGTTGTTTAGTATATAATATTATTATATGAATGTATCTATGCATCTATCAATTATGCGTAATTATTATGTGAATAAGCTTGACATAAAATGGTTAAATTACTAGCATTTATAATTATGATTGTTCATTCAAAGATCAAAATCCAGGTAATCGTATTGTATTTACATCTAGCTTTATGTACCCATGTTTAGACAACATTTATTACTTATTATCTATGAACAGATTTCTTACTAACTATTACAGTATACCTGATACCTATTTTAGTATCTTATTTGAAATTAGTCAAAACCGGTTATGATCATAACCAGTGATTTGTTCAGTAAAACAATTATCTATGTTCCATATAATGTCAGCCAATTATCACAACTTGTTTCCCTCATTCCAACTACATTGAGATACTATCGCGACCAGTCGCATTGTCTATAATACCCTTAATGAAGGTTTCAAAATTTTTCATTTTTCGTAAGTTCCGTTTGAAGAACTCTTTAGTAAAAACAAGGGAGAAGCACTTGGAACTGTAATTCTTGGTGTACTACCTGAACTTAATATTAATGCTTTTATATAACAAAGTAGTTATTTAATACAAATATCAGTAGCTAGTTGAATAAAGGAAAACAATAAAGTCAAGTGCAAAATTAGTTTCTTTTACTGGACACAGATGGCGCTACGAGTTATGAGTCACAACTTGCTATTTTTTAGAAAGCCTTATAAAATCCTTTCATAATGCATTATTAGTTTTATGGATTCTCATCAAGGATCCCAGCATCTCCACCATCTCGCCAAGTCCTTATGATGATGATGTATACTAAACATGTACACTTATTCATCTGACCAGCGAAATACATATTCCAATAATGCATTGCTGTGATTTACTTCATTGCCTTGTTTCCAACTATTATAACAGAAAGCAAGTATAGCATGTTGTGACCCATACCGTGTGTGGTGTCTCGCCAGTCATCCGTGTCCAGTCGTGCAGTTAAGGTGAACCTTCTGCCTATCTCGCCTGTCTGCGTTCACCACCTGGGGGTTTAAATATATCATGATTCCTCCCTACATGGAATCACCCAAGCGTCCCAGCATCACCTACATATTGGTATCACTATTGATATTACTATTGGTATTACTATACATTAACTTGACCTTTATATAATGTCACTATGGTGACCAGGCTTAGTGCTATGGCACCACGGAGAGGGCCCCTACGTCCCTCACCGCGCTCACTCGTATCTTAAATACAAGCCTGAGCTCGCCTCTTCTACCGGTAGGTCCCAGCTATATCAGGCATGGGAGTACAATTGGGCTCTTTCCTTGGCAGCGAACCCGCCTTATGTGGTGCAGTGGCCAGAGCCAAGCACTGATGAGTGTTAAGAGCCCTATAAATCAGTTACTATGGTGGGTAACCTGATAAGGTCCATGTAGTCCCCGAAGGACTCATTATATCAATTTACTTAGTAGGTAGTTAGTTAGTATTGAAATGAAATTAAGTGATCCTAAGACACTTAGCTAATCCAATCCAGGTTCCTCTCGAGATAGCTGCACAGCACTTGACACTGACTTTAATATTAACACGCTACTACACACTAGCTGTACTTGAAGAGATTATGAAACTCAATAAACAGTAACAAAGTGATATCTGAATTGAAGAGTACCGATTGGCGGCAAAACGTACGCTAATAGAAAAATGACAGTCAGAAAAATGAGACCTGCTTACCATAGAGTTTCAATGTTGCTATATACAATATTTACATTTCGCGGAATGTCGCGACAACATTTACCATGAAAATGTTAAATTATAATTTTTATTTTTATTAAAACTAAATGAAAACTGAATAGACTAATTTGAAAACAAAAAAAATAATAAGAAGAAAGCTTAGGATTTCTTTGTCAATTTCATTTTTTTTTTTTTTTGTCAATAGTTGATTTTAGGGAACATTTACATCTTGATTTACATTTATTCGGGCATCACTAGCAATGCTGTCGTTTAGTCTGTGGTCGTGCTGTACTCTGTGGATTTTGTGTTGTGATCTGTGGTTGTGATTGTGATTTTTTGTTTTGATTACAGTGTGATGATGTGATCCTATGCTTTAGCAAAAAAGGTTAATTTATTGGATTAATTCTCCAGAACAACTAAGTTTGAGAAATATATACCAACGGTCTGACTGCTCGCCAGTTATAGTCACGTCGATAGTGCACACGATCATTGATATCATACACAAACCTCCTGCTCACGTCTTTAAGTGTTTGTTGCTACAATACTCACCGTTATCAACATTCTATTCATTGAGTATTCATAACAATCAGGAACTGGAACTCAGCAGTGTTTGAAACATGAACATCGAAAAGCTGCAAATGTGTAGGTTATGTTTAGTGGAAGATGTTCGCATGTTCAACGTCACGAACAAGGACCTGCAGACACTATATGAGAAGCTGACTGATATACCAGTAAGTAAATTACCATGTAAACATTTCAAGAGCGAAAAATTGGATTTTACAGTGGATATCATTAATTACAACAGTTTTTATGGTGACCCTTTGGCAATAATAATCTATAATCCTAGTCAAACATTTATTGCATTCATGTGATGTTACAAGATGTTAAATAATTTAGCCAGTACGTGTCATAAACCCTGCAAGGGTGCAACAACTTTATAGTAACATAGAAATGATAACAATACAATACAATCTTGTGTCACAGTTTTCGTTGCCATACTCCTCCCAAACGGCTTGACCGATTTTGATGAAATTTTTTGTGCTTATCTGGTATCTATGAGAATCGGCAAACATCTATTTTTCATACCCCTAAGTGTAACAATAATTTATATGGCAAAACAATGTTTGCCGGGTCAGCTAGTATTATAGATAAATAACATCCAGACGTAGACCAAATGATCATGCTCATCACACAAACATTTGTCCTGGGTGGGTATTGAACACACAAACTCAGTTGTCACTTACCACAAGACCAAGAGGCCAGTCACTAATATAATATGACAGCTTCTAAATTGCCATCATTTTAGCTCTTTGTAGAAACTTTTCCCGGAAAGTTTCTGCAGCGATGCCAAAACATGATGTTCCTTATCTTTTACTAGCGGCCTGTCCTGGCTTCACACGGGTGGAAAACTAGTCCTCTAAAACCCGGCCCCGCATCCGATTGGTCCAGCCGTTCTCTAGTTATGAGCTAAGCAACACATTTAGCGATCCATTTTTATAATATAGAAGATTACTTATATCCACACAGATGGTAAGCAACTAGAGATCTTTTGTTTGCTCAGTTAGTGTATGTATTCATTCATAAAAAAAATATGTGCATATGACGTAGAGTTGCACATAACAGCCCCTTACACAGTACAAGCATGTACCTACCTTTATACTTTGGACTTTCAGAGCTAAAATGTTCTAGTACAAAATATAGTTTGTAAGTCTATACCTTTGCCTATGAAGACTTATTGCGAAATGACGAAATTATGATAGTTTCCCATCATTGTTATACCTGAAATCCATTGTATTTAGCAGTTGGCAAGAATAGTAAAGTCAATTCCTATATTAATAAGTAAAAACTATTTATTTATGCATTTTTATTGCAGTATTTAACTGAAGACAGTAGACCGATGCTCGCCTGTGTCTTCTGCTACACTAGACTGAAACAATGCTGTCAATTGCAGAGGAAATGTCTGGAAGCGGAGAAGATGCTCACTGAGATGTTGAATAAGGAGGTGAAGCTTTTTGATACTATAGGACTTGTTATTAGAGTTTTATGTGTGGGTATACAGTATCAAATGAGCACGTAGGCACGAGCCTCCTACCGATGTACTCACTTGATATATCTGATATGTCACATGCAACTCTGCTAAGTGAGTACCCAGCTAAAGGCTTTGCACGGAGAGATCCTGGACGGATTGTTAAAAAGGAATTGGGGCCTCCTCATGTGTGCTGATATGTTGATAAGGGTCGTTTTGCAGTTAAACTTCTTTTAGACAGGTGTTCAATAGATGCTTAAGTTTTTGTAGTAAGACGGTACCTGTTTAGTCCAAGGTTATTCGAAAACTATCTGTTATCTCAAGCAGGATTGCTTGGACGGCATATAGTGACTGAGCATAACATTTCAGAGCCAAATAAAGTATTATAAATAAAATATTTCTTTACAGTCAAAACCACCAATAAACAAAGACCCATTGGAGTATTTCAGTGGATATATTATATCTCCAACTGTGCATGTTAATTGTGTACTTGTTGAATGTCAATCAGAAAGCAATGACATCAAAGAAGAATTACCAGATGATTGTGAGGAACACAATGATATTAATGAGATCAAGGAGGAACATCAGACTGGTATGTTAATATTTATAAACTTGTGCATTCAATGATCCAAGAGTAACTGTCACCTGTATCCATTACCTAGTTTTTAATCGCCTTCAAGAAAAAGAGGAGGTTCTCAATTCGACTGTATTTTATTTATTTTTGTTGTCTCATAACTTGTGACTGGGGACCCGATATTGATATTGATTTTTTGACAGGCCTGTTGGTCTAGTGGTTAGTGACACGGACTGCTATGCTGGGGGTCCTGAGTCCCACCCAGAACAAATGTTTGCGTGATAAGCATGATCATTTGTTCTGTGTCTGGGTGTATTTTATCTATAAAATGTATGCATGTAGAAATATAATTATAAGTATGTTTATCAGTTGTCTTGTACCCATAAAACAAGCTCTGCGTAGCTGGGGACTAGACGGCGTGGTGTGATAGTTGTGGAATATTATTATTATCTGTACTTTCATTTATACACTTATAAATTAAATTTGAAATATTTTTACAAAAAAGAAACAAAAACATTTAAAAATAGCAGTCCATCTGCAAAGGGAACAGTGTCCGGGCTGCCGGTGATTAGGGCTCTTGAGAGAGGAACCTCCTAACAATACGCGCCTTGTCCAAGAGTACAGCCTTCTGAATCAAGCGCTAGACTTCATATCAATTATCGTGCCCCCAGCACCAGACTACGAATCGGTGAAATACAAGTTCCTCTCTTTCTGCTCCTCTTAAGCTCCGATTTGTAAAATATTATGGTGCATAATAAAAAGTATTACATCTGTCTATCTACTGATATAGAATAGATGCAATAAAATCATACAAAACAACAAAAATCGTGAATATTCTCTGTCGGATATATCCGACGTCGCCGGAATGGGCCCGAAAAAAATTATTGGCGTTTAAAACGTTTATCTTTTTCCCTTTTTTTATTCAGCCGTCTTTGAAGGCGGTTTTATTTATGTTTTTTTTTTTCACCTGACTATCTAGATAGCAGTCCAGATCTAGAAGATAAACCAGATTCAGAAGATGATACGCCCTTGATCGAGTTTAAAGTCAATGAAGAACCACATGTATTTAAGAATGAACAAAGTGACAGGGAGATACAAAGTAAGTGTTAGGTTTTTTTCAATTATAATTTACGTTTGATTGGTAATCCTGAAACGTTTCTCAGAGCCTTAGTAGTTTCACTATAACCTTCGTTTTTCTTTTTCGTTGTTGATGAATCATGAAATGAGTCTTCCCACTCAGGACGGGATAGGAGATGCGGATGGCGAGTAATGGGTAACTCGCCGTCCGACCATGGACCATGCAGGCATGGTTCATGCGCAACAGCGCGTCATGTTATATACGCGTTGCTAAAAGCTGTTAGCAGTCTGACGGGGCCTTGGAAGGCGAAGGCATGTTTCTGCTATGCGACGTCGCATCGCATCGCGTCACAGTTTTGTGTGGGAGCCCTAAAAATTAAAATGGACGCCATTTTTGAGGTGTTTCGGGTTGTGGTGGACCTCGGTTGCTACAGCTGTTCCCTCCATACTGACTCGGCGGGAAGAGATCGTGCCGGAGCTCTTCCCGCCGAGTTCCGAGTTCTCGAGGCAGCGGGGATTCGACCCGGCGATGCGCCTCCACGAGCCACTCATAGACGCGCTGGAGCAATCGCCTCCAGATCCCAAGGCAACAATCCCGCAAGGAGATTGGCCGATTCGCCGGCGATCGTGCGGTATCCTCGGATCATCCGGATAGCCATGACATCGACGTACAGCCTCCGGCAAGAGGCGTTTGGCCCGTTGAGGTTAGTTAGGAGTTGTCTGAGTACGGCTGCTGCCGGCCATGAAAACACATGGCCTCTTTTTAGTGAAGCGGCTCGACGAGTCCCATGTAAAAAGTACTTTTTTGCAAAAAACATTTTTTTTTAAGGTTTGCCAATAATTTGCTCTGTTGCTGACCTGAAAGATATATTTATCCTTGAAAGCCTTCCTTACTTATCAGTATTATAATCACAGGTGCGAATGACCTGTTGCCGCCTGAGCTATACGTACGACAAATAATACTAGAGGATACAACACTCCAGCGAAAGAAAACTGAAAGAAGCAGCCAGAGACGCACAACCACAGCTCGTTCTAAAATCAAAAAGCTTAACGCTAATTCTAAATGTATTAGAAATATTTCCAATAATAGTGTAACAGCGACGAATGACAGAAAACGAAACTACGAATGTGATGTGTGTCAACGCAGTTTTACCATAAAATCTAAATTAATAAATCATATTGGAATACACACTGGTGAAAAACCTTACAAATGTATTATATGCCTGAAGAGTTTTAATCGAGTGGTACATTTAAAAAATCATAGTCGTATACACACGGGTGAAAGACCATACAAATGTGAAATATGCCAGAAGGAATTTATTAAAGTTCAAGGTTTAAAAGAACATAAAGTTATACATACTGGTGAAAAATCTCACAAATGTGAAATTTGTCAGAAGAGATTTTATCATAAAAGGGTTTTGAAAGTACATTATCGTATACACACGGGTGAGAAACCTTATAAATGTCAAATTTGTCAGAAAAGTTTTACCCAGCATAATGTTTTAACCAACCATGTTCGAACACACACTGGTGAAAAGCCTTACAAATGTGATTTTTGCCGAAAGAGATTTAGTACTGAAAAATATTTAAAAGTGCACTCTCGAATGCACACTGGTGTAAAACCTTATATATGTGAAATTTGTCCTAAGAGTTTTCACTTAATAAAACTTTTAAAATTACATAGTCGTGTACACTCTGGTGAAAAACCTTACAAATGTGAAATATGCCAGCGGAGTTTTAGTCGAGATCATCATTTAAAAAGGCACATTTTAACACACACGGGTGAAAAACCTTACGAGTGTGAAATATGCCAACGTAGTTTTTCTCAAGTTGGTACTTTAAAAACTCATTATCGTACACACACTGGTGAAAAACCTTACAAATGTGAAATATGTAAGCGTAGTTTCACCCACCTTAATACTTTAAACGTACATGTATGTATACACTCCGGTGAAAAACCTTATAAATGTGAAATATGTCAGCGTAGTTTTTCTCAACTTGGAACTTTAAAAACTCATACTCTAAGACACACTAGTAAAAAAACTTACAAATGTAAAATAAACAGCATAGGTTTACCCCATCTTAACACACAGTAGCCAAGTTTGTATACACTCAAGTGAAAAACCTTAGTAATGTGAAATACGTCAGCTTAGTTTTTCCCAAGAAGGTATCTTAAAAACTTATTTTTATATGCACACTAGTGAAGTTTAGTTAAAATTAGCTGTGCCCGCGACTTCATTCGCGTGGATGTCGGAATTGAACAATGTATTTTTTAGTTCGAAGCCACGTTTTTCATATAAACCCTGTATTTAGAATTTTCTTAGATTTATCAAGAATATTTGACACTTCTATTCCATGTTTATGTAGGACTATTTTTCCTAATGCCCGCTATAGAGCGGGCATTAGGAAAAATAGTCCTAGGTACTCCACTCCACTCCGCTCCGCTCCACCCCACTCCGCTCCGCTCGACTCTACTCCGCTCCACTCCACTCCGCTCCAGTCCATTCCAGTTATTTGAATAATGTAGTTTTTCTATTCGAAGTTAGATCGCGCGACTGACGTACGAAATCAATGTGGGAGACCAAAGTGCACCCGTAATTTTACTTCTGAAACACGTTAAAATCAAATATCTTTTGATAGACTGAACCGATTCTAATGAAACAAAAACTAAATTCCTGTTAAAGTTACGCTTAATCATTGTGTATAAGTTATCTACATTAATTTCGTACATTCTACGTGATACCTGGACAAATAAACATACAAACAGATAAACAGACAAACAGACACAAATTCTAAAAATGCTAGAAATGGGTTCTATTCGTTGTCCTTTAATACCCTGGCTATATTTTTTGAGTTTTTTTTAATGTACAAAAATAAATTTTCTACAGTTTTATTATATGTATAGATATAGATTTAAATCGTAATTTCTCCATTTTCAGTTTGACAGTTACGTGTATTTTCTTCACATGTACGATAATTGCTGATTTATAAGATAAGCATTACTTCTTGAAGCAATAAACAACAATGTGATTCCTCTAAAAGAGAAGAGTTTTATTTATTAAATACAATTAGGTTTAAAAACCAAATCTGAACTAATGAAATGCTTAAGAGAAAAATCAACAATGTTTATTTGATTTATGTAAAAGATCAGTGCAAGGAAAGCATGGACATTTATGCTTTCCTTGCACTGATCTTTTACATAAATCAAATAAACAAACATAACAACTTAAGGTTTAAGAACAAGAATAAGAATTATATAGTTAATTCACTTACTGAGAAATACACTAAAATTACATTTTATAATTAGAGCGCACAGATTGTGTGGGTACACAGATAAATATTAACCTAAACTCGATCATAACTTTAACAAAACACTCAAACAATACTTCTAATAATATTTTAAGTATTAAAGGAATTAAAGTATTCAACAAAATTACTAGTTTTATCTTATGAAAGGAATTGTCAAATGTCAGGTGTCAAAGCTTTCATGTATTAAACCAACTTATGACCGCGGCTTCGCTCACCTTATTTTAATCGGTCGAACCCTCGAAATTATGCTTAAAAGGATGAAAAATTATGGCCGTGAACTCGATTTCCGACTTGAGGAATCGTCTGCTTTTGAAGAAACTTAGAATATTTATTAAGTAACAATAAAAAAATAAACCAAACACTAACTTATTAAAACTACAATAATAAATTAATTATTAACCTAAATATATAACAAACAAACAAAAAAAAACTGTAGGTACATAAACCATAAACTAAATTAAAATATTACAAGGCATAGAAATATTCCTCCTCAACGCTGTCAGCCGGTAATGTGCCCAAGAGACTAGCGGCGTTACCTCTTTGAATGGCCTCTGACTAAAGTAAAAGCCAGCTCTTGGGTCACGGAAAGCGTCAACAAGTCTTTTTGAAAGATCTCTGAAGAGGCTGTGAGCACTCGGACCCCATGGCCCTATAGTTTCAACTCCAAACGGCTCAAAAATATAGTTACCACTCAAGTTACTATATTTTCGCCGCTTGAGGTTATCAGCAATCGCAGCAGCAGCGCCAGCAGAGCACGATGAACTTGGAAGATGGGTTGGCGCAAGAGTATCGACGCAGGTTGCGTCCCACACTAGAGGCCTACCGATCTTCCAAGGAAACAAGGACATACCGTCCGGTCTCTTGCCATCGTCGCGTGCCAAGCCGTTGCATTCTAAAATAGCTGGCATGCCGACCGTAACAAGAGCTCGTCGAATAATGTCGTTTAAATTCGTGATGTCCGAGGCTGTTGACGACTTCACCACAGTGACAACGATGAGGAGAACAGGGGACCGAATCTCGGTTTTAGAGATGGTGTCGAACTCGACAAAAATTTCTAATGACGTCATTTTTTCGACAAATTTTACTGAACTCTAACGTTAGCCTTCGACAAATGGCGAAGTTGACATCCCCACTGTTATAATTTGTTGTCGAAAAAATGACGTCATTAGAAATTTTTGTCGAGTTCGACACCATCTCTAAAACCGAGAATCGGCCCCCAGACTGGAGATCCTAACCGGAGAGCTTAAAATACTTATACATACTAAATTTCACAGGTGTACCCGCTGCAAAGAAACCGAAATTAAATGTGCAAGAGGAAAATATCGAAGATACAATATCACTGAAGCATAATAATCAAGAAAAAGCCAAGGAAACAGAAAATATAAAAAAAAGTTCGACTAAAGCTGTGCGTAAAACTACAAATGACAATTCTCAACAAAATATCAAAACTCGTTTTAATATAAATAAAACTAAATATATTAAAGAAAAGTTAAATGTTCAAAAAATGCAAAATACAGAAAATACTGCACCATTCCAGTGCAATAATATCAACAAAGATGAATTTAAATGTAAGATATGTAATTACAATGCTATTAACAATTGTGATATCAAGAGACACCATAATATGTGTAAGAAAGGTAGATTGTTTAAATGTGATATTTGTCAGAGTAGTTTTAGCCATAAGAGTTCTTTGAAAACTCACATCCGAACACACACTGGTGAGAAACCTTTTAAGTGTGATATTTGTCAGAAAAGTTTTAATGTATCAAGTACTTTGAAAACTCATATCCGAAGACACACTGGTGAGAAACCTTTTAAGTGTGATATTTGTCAGAAAAGTTTCAATGTATCAGGTACTTTGAAAACTCATATCCGAAGACACACTGGTGAGAAACCTTTTAAGTGTGACATTTGTCAGAAAAGTTTTCATGCATCAGGTTCTTTGAAAACTCATACTCGTGCACACACTGGTGAGAAACCGTTTAAATGTGATATTTGTCAAAAAAGTTTTAATGATTCAGGTTATTTGAAAACTCATATCCGAAGACACACTGGTGAGAAACCTTTTAAGTGTGATATTTGTCAGAAAAGTTTTATTGATTCAAGTACTTTGAAATCTCATATCCAAAGACACACTGGTGAGAAACCTTTTAAGTGTGATATTTGTCAGAAAAGTTTTAATGATTCTGGTGCATTGAAAACTCATATCCGAACACACACTGGTGAGAAACCTTTGAAGTGTGATATTTGTCAGAAAAGTTTTAATGAATCAGGTAATTTGAAAAGACATATTCGTACACACACGGGTGAGAAACCTTTTAAATGTGATATTTGTCAGAAAAGTTTTAATGACTCCGGTACTTTGAAAATTCATATCCGTAAACACACTGGTGAGAAACCTTTTAAGTGTGATATTTGTCAAAATAGTTTTAAAGACTCATCTACTTTGAAAACTCATAATCGTACACACACTGGTGAGAAACCGTTTAAATGTAGTATCTGTCCTATAAGTTTTACTAGTAGGAGTTCCTTGAAATATCATGATTTAAAACACCATACATCATCATCGTCCTGTAATATTCCTACTTCTGGTACACCGGCCTCCTCTCTGTAAGAGTGGGATGTGATCCACCACGCGGGCCCAGTGCGGTTTCATAAATGTCACATATGTATCTTGAAGTTTCTGGTTCTAAGACATGCCGATTACATCACGATGTTTTCCTTCACCGTTTTGAGAGCAGTGGTGATGAAATAAATCGCAAAAATTAATGCGTCTGGCTTCGGTCGGGGCGATACCACTGCTCCCAATCACAATCAAATGATAAAGGAAAAAAACCGGTTATCGGGCAGGTAATGCGGTCCAATTACCTGATTCTCAATCACTCCTTCCCAAACGTTTACACTAAACCTTCTTTGAAAAGACTTCTATCTTTTAACACGTGGGTTTTCCGTTTGCCACGGAGGTTCCAACTAGGGAGGTACTAGTCCAACGCATAGAAGCGGCATTCAATAATAAATATGACTTAGTACAACTGTTGAAATGCTAAACAGATGTCGGGCCTGCATTCGCAACAGAGGCCAACAATTTGAGCAGGATGAAATAAATGTTAAAACTGCAATTTAGTTTTTTTTTTTTTATTTCATGTAAGTCCCACGAAAAGATAGAGATACGAGACAGATTTTAACTTATAAGAATGAGAAAGTCAGGTATCAATTAAGCAAAAATATTTGTTTATTTTCTGAAAGTGCCGAGAAACACCAAATAATGAAAAATCTGCTAGAACTAGCGACCTCAAGCAATTTAACATAAAATATCATCACGCCTGTAATCCCTGAAGGGTAGGGCAGAGGTTTACGGTTTACCCAATCAAAATGAATAAAAATCACTTTATTTTTACGGTGACAAAACACGTTATCGCCGAAATCTCGCTGAAAAAGCATCGCAGACGTCTGAAGTTTTTTGTTAAACATAGATTTGAATTTTTCGAAACTACTAAAAATACAACAAAAAATCGTAGGTTGTTTATATTTCAGGAGCTGTTGAACAAAACCTTCAATGCGTCTTGAATATGTCGATAAGGGTGACCACGCATTATCATCTACAGAGAACTTTCCAACTTTTTAATTAGAAATGAAATCTGAAGGATTCAGTGAAAAATGAGAAGCAATAATATGGCTATATCTTTAAAAATAACGTAAATTAGAGATTGTTTGCTTACACTAGGACTAGGACATAAATTTCTTTAAAACCACCCTTGTGGCCAAAGACTTTCTCAAAGCCTAACAAAAAAAATAATAATAGGTGCGTCCACACACAGCGAACAATCTCTAATTTACTGGTGTGCAAAGAAGGAACTAATTTTATTTGAAATTGTCAAAGTTCCAGTTTACGTCTCGAATAGGTACTGATACCTATTTCCAAAAAATCCCGTTCCCTCTCGTCCGTGAAGAAACCCGTCCCGCTTGGGCTTTCAGTTTACAAGTACCAACACCCGGTGATTCGATACGTCAACAACGTGGGATAATCTTCTGCCTCTGCCTTCCACAATTGCCGTATATGATTACTTCCCAGAATTTGATCCTTATTAGCAACACTATCGAACGGTGTAATAATACAGGTTGTGATTTTTTTCCCAAAATCTGCGGGTTCGATTCCACGCCAGGATTTTTGATTTTTCTAAAATCCAATGATGCAGTTTTAGTTTTCGTCAACATCGGCCTCGAGACTCCTTTCAACGTTTTTCGATATTCCTCATAGTTTCGAAAATAGCCATCCACGCCCAGTTGAAAAATTCACCCTGTATATTCAGTTCAAATATTCAACCTAAATTCTTGTCAAATCCGTTATCCATAATACCGGTAAAAAAATCATCCAAGTACACAATTAGAAAAGCTCAGTCAACAAAAACTATTAAACGTTTGGTTCAATATTAATTGAAATGGTACCAAATGACAGTTATATTTCATCGAACAAAAAGAGAATCATCAAAAACGGTTCACTCAGTCGTAATACTATAAGTACTTTCTGTAACACTATAATAATGATATTATCCTCAAAATACTGTATCATGGACACACTATTAGAAAGGAACAGAATGCCCTGATGTGTGCCTTTCATTCCTTTCAGGTCACCGATTTGAGCTCGTTTTTCTAGTAAGGAGGCCTCGTTCCCTATATTTTCTATCTCCATGGCTCCAACCAGCCCGCGAAATGAGGGGTTTTCTTTTGATTGTTTCCCTAGCCGATGGATAGATGGCGCTGAACTTGGTATGTTACTGCAATGAACGGAACGTCGTCATTTTTTGTTTTTATTACTTGATTGTAATTTTGAGATCTTAAAACGTAACGTATTGTTGTCATGTCATTGTCAGTCACATCCACATCACATCACACCATTGGCATTTTGAAATAAATAACAACAAGGAAAAAAAAATTCATTGACCAGTCTTTAATTTATGAGTTTTCCACACCACAAAGAAAATGAGCCAAGAGAAAAAGAAGAGAAGTCCTCGTTGATTTGTGTAAAAATGAAGGCATAAATTTAGTAACGTAGTCAGCTCAACGCCATCTACAAAGTTCTTGGAAACTACTTTTTTTTTTTAAACTCGAAAAAGAAAACTTCTCATTGATAATATTGCTCATCTTTTGCATTACTATACATTTTTTAATAGTGGAAACTTGTAATTGGCTTTCTTCTGTATATTTTGAATTTCTAGACAAATGTATTAGCTTCTTAAGTCAAGTCAAGTCTTCATGGTTCTTAAAATTAATAAAAAAAAAACATATTGTCTACTATTTTTGTTAAAAGAATCATTGTACAAAACAATACTGTAACTATAGACATCTGGGACATCCGTCAATGTTTGAAGCATAAAATTCTGTTGACAAAAATCGTGAAAATAAATATTTATGTTATAATACTGATTTTTATTATTGTTTTCCTAATTGATTTAAATATTGTGATAATTATTTAAAAAAAAAAACATAAAATTGCCAATCTCGCGAGAACTCGAAATTGGCGTATTCTCGCAGTATTGTTATACTTAAACTCGCGAGATCTTGAGCCCCAATCTCGCTAGATTTGCATTCCATTATAAGAGCCTCGCGGAGCAGGACTCTGTAGACCAGGCTGACAGATATGATTACTTGATAATATAGCGTTTTGAAAAGTGTTTACCCATGTTAGCAAATAAATTAATGATTTCATTTGCTATGAGGCATTATGTTTTTTTTTTTGCTCTTTGGCGGGTCAGAGAGCCAAACGCCTCTTCAGTTTGCTTAAAGCTCTTTGAGACACGACTCGTTGTCAACACCGGCGTGGTTCACGGCTATGAGTCACCCATTACCCGCCGTCCGCATACGACTGCGGTGGCCAGCAATCGCCTCATGATGTCCGTTGCCGTGAGCCGCCCCTTCGCGCCGGCGAGGATCTGGGCTATTGAAACTATTAAATTGATTGTCACTGACCAGCCATTGAACTTAAGTGACTTGATACCAGTAGGTACCCTTAGCACGAATTATCAGTATTTGAAGTAAACCGGAACTTTGACAATTTCAAATTAACAATTTTCAATGAAAAAATTAGTTACATCTTCGCACACCAGAGGCGCTGTTCCATTTTTCACATAAGAAACTCTGTAAATACTGGAAAGACTCTGTAAAGTAAAATAGTATAAACTCGTGCTAGGGGTACTGTTATGAGGCTAAGTTGAGAAGTGGAGTGCCTCAAGAGCGTTAGAATAGTTGATTTTAAGGAACACTTACTTTTATCAAGTCCATTGCAAATGCAAAAGCCAATACGAAATTTACCTTTTGACAGCTATTTGTTGGTCACCACTTAGACACCGGGATACGCAATAGCCCCGCTGGTCTGGCAAGCTTTTGTCACTGCCTCACTGGTAGTTGAGTTGAGGTATTCCACATAGGGCACTCGCTGACAATGACACCTGAGTTACTTGCACCTTATCTATTCACATAAGGCAATACGGTATTTTACTGCATAAATAAATTGAAAATCTATTTAGGCCGTCAGTAATAATACTGAAAAATAATGGTCACGTATTTTTTGTTTTTTTTTAAAACAACGAATATTGACAAAGATAAAACGCTTCCAAATTCGGGAATGGGGGCTTGTGACGTCATTACGCTTGTAAAATTGTACCGACTGAGTGACGTTTTGTGATTTTTAGAAGTGTTTTATCTTCGTCAATATTGGTTTTTTGTGACAAAAGAAAAAATACGGGTCTAATATTTTTTAATAATCTATTTTTCGGCCTAATAGTTTTTTTTGAGTAAAATACCCTATTGTCAAAAATTTACGCAGCGGCAAGGTGCCCTACGTAGAATACCTCGTTAGGGGAGGTATTCCACATAGGGCACCAGCTGACAATGGCACCTGTTTTAAATAGAAGGTTATTGGGCGACGCATCACAAGGTCGGCGCGGGATCAGTATAGTGTAGTGCAGCGTTGAGGGCGGCTGTACCACGCAATGGTGAGGGCGACCGCGTGTCGATCGTGGTGGTAGGCGTTAAGTAATAATAATATTCCACAACTATCACACAACGCCATCTAGTCTCAAGCTAAGCAGAGCTTGTGTTATGGAGACCAGACAACTGATAAACATACTAATCTATTTCTATAGTCCTCGCCATATAAGTGTGGAATAAAATTCGTTGACCCCCGTGTACCAATGTATTCCAATATTTCAAAACCATTCGAAAAAATGTAAAGAAAGTGTCGTACCACGATCAAAGTAAATGAATTGTGGTAAGCGGCGACCGTGACCTTACATTTTATTTTGAAATTCGAACAATGGTATAATGGAATTCTAACGATGCGTTATTAGGATCAATGACCTTTATTCCACACTTATATGGCGAGGACTATAAATACATACATATTATAGACAAATTACACCCAGACACAGAACAAATGATCATGTTCATCACACAAACATTAGTCCTGGGTGGGAATCGAACCCACGACCCCCGGCATAGCAGTCAGGGTCACTAACCACTAGACCAACAGGCCTAGTGCTTAGTTACCCTGTCGCTCCTCGTCCGAGATACGTGGATGGTGGATGGCAGGGCAGACGGCAAATAGTGGCCAGCAGCATCTCATGGACGCATGTCGGACATATCTCCGAGCAGGTAGGAGAAGCAGAGGCAGCTTATGTTAAAGCGAGTAGTTCCGCTCATCAGCATTAAGTTGTAACGTAATAATTGACAGCATCTTATAGTGACGCATCTCAATCTTAAAAATCTTTAAATATATTGACTTGGTCATCGCACAAAATAATTTAATTAACACGTGTTTTCATGCGATGGCCGAGTCAGTATATTTATATAAAACATTAAAGATTTTTAAGATTGAGATGTGTCACTATAAGATGCTGTCAATTATTACGTAACAACTTAATGCTTCGAGTACTGAGATTCCAGACACAATTGATTTTCAATTGTTATGGACCACGATCGTGGTCTTACGGAGTGGACGTGTTAAGACAGGAAGTCGCTTAAGACAAGTATTACATGGATAAGACTTGGTATTACATGAATCTCACAACTTTTTACCGTAGAACAACTGAGTTGCGAGACGTTTTTTTGACAAGTATTGTTTTTGATGGGATAATATTATACGTAAACATTACAACGATAAACAAATTTTACATTATGTCATTTTATGAAAACGGATAGAGCACCGTTTGATTGACATACATGTAGACAACGATGATGGTTACAGATAGATTAAATTATTTATAAAAATGCAAATAAAATTCACTATTTTGTAACATAATACTTTTATTCATTAGTTACATACATAGCTATTATCTCATACGAAAACAATGGTATATTGGGTCTCATTCACACGGGACCCGTCAATAGGTGCACCCACACAGAGCGCGCAACCTCACGAAGGAGTTTCCTCGCCAAATCAATGTTGTATAATAAGATAGCATCTACCATACTTGCTGACATATTGTGCACAGTACCAACTTATAGAAAAATTATGTTGACATTTCTCATTCGACAGGTTTCTCACCAGTGCAGTGTGTGTACCAACATGTTTATTGAAAGCACTGAAGTGAGCTAAGCTACGCTGACATATTTCGCATTTGTAAGGTTTTTCACCAGTGTGTATAATGGGCGTTTAAAGCTCCTATGAATGCGAAGCTTCGCTGACATATTTATCATTTCTAGGGTTCTTCACCAGTGTGAATGCGTTTATGATTTTTAAAATTTTGTGATTGATTAAAACTCTTCTGGCATATTTCACATTTGTAAGGTTTTTCACCAGTGTGTATACGGTTATGGACTATTAAATTATTACGGTGAGCAAAGGCATGCTTACATATTTCACATTCGTAAGGTTTTGCACCAGTGTGTATACGTGCGTGGACGATTAAAGTTCCTATTAATGCAAAACTACGCTGACATATTTTACACTTGTACGATTTTTCACCAGAGTGTAACCGAAAGTGTTCATTCAAACGTCTTTTTTCTTTAAAACGCTTTAGGCATATTTCACATTTGAAAGGTTTTTCACCAGTGTGAATAAGATTATGACTTTTTAAAAGTTTTAATTGATTAAAACTCTTCTGGCATGTTTCACATTTATAAGGTTTTTCACCAGAGTGAATACGATTATGTTCTTTTAAATGATGGGAATGAGAAAAACTTTTGTGGCATATTGCACACTTATACGGTTTTTCACCTGAATGTGTCCGAAAATGTACTTTCAATCCTTTTTTACGACTAAAACTTTTGTCACATATTTCACATTTAAAAGGTTTTTCACCAGTATGTATACGGTAATGTACTTTTAAATCTTGTTTCCCATTAAAGTTTTTATGGCATATTTCACGTTTGTAAGGTTTTTCACCAGTGTGTATTCCAATATGATTTATTAATTTTGATTTGATTGTATAACTACGTTGACACACATCACATTCGTATCTTTGTTTTCGTGTTTTCGTAGGTGTTGCAGTATTATTTACTTTAAATAATTTAGAACTATCTGTGGTCTTGCGTTTCTGGGTGTTTCGTTCCGTGTTCTTGTACTGGGCTGTTGTAGTATCTTCTAGTCTTGTTATTTTTACGTACAGCTCTTTCTTTAACGCGTCGGGCGCACCTGTGATAATAAATCTGGTAAGTCATGAACGGTGGAGGAATGCAGGATTCGAGAAAATACATACATAAAATTGGGATGAAAACTATGCTATGTGTTAATCCACGTTATAAATTTTCTACTAAAAGAGAATGCTCAGGCTTCATAGAAAAAAAAAAAAAAACCAGGCTCCGGCAGAAACGAGTTGTATCTCTCTAATCTAATTAACAATAGTGAAGTTTAATAAAATAATAACCGGACATGTACGTGAGCCTTACTGGCCAACATATAAAAATTGAGAGTTATAACCAAGTAGGGTAAAACACGGGGTGCTTTGACAGGAAACCTCCATCTCGTATCGTCTCTTTGCCCGTATGCGAATAGCCTGTCGTGTGGACGCTCAAACGCGTGTCCCTCTGATCAGCAGAGGGCACAGCGGCGGAGCGGGCTTGGACGGTAATGGTGAATTGCCCGGGTCGGTGGCGCGCCGTGTTTCGCGCCAAATGCCTGCTGGGGTCGCGGGTATTTCTTAACCCAGGATACCGGGGCCCCAGAACGTAAAGGGCATCCGAAGGAATATGGGTGGATTTTAGTCAGTAAGAGTCTGACAGTCCCTTCCGCCCCACCAAAGGCGGGAGGACTCATTTGATGAATTTGCCACCTAAAAAAAACACCTTGTATAATAAAACATGAGCTTATCAAATGAGACATTTATTTAAAATAAACTTGCTACAAGTCAGCTAGCATACGCATATACAGGGTGAATTTTCCAACGGGGCGTGGATGGCTATGAGGAATAAATGGAGACTCCTGTCAGGTCTATTTCAACGAAAATATAAACTGTACGTACGGCCTCGAATCTCGCGGCCGATTTAGTCTAGGCCTTATGAGAATTTTTCGATACTGCTCGTAGTTTCGGATATAGCATTCCACGCCCTGTTGGAAAATACAGCTTGTATACCTTAAAACGAATTATTTAAACATTGAGAAATTAAGTACTACAGAAGTTTATATTGTAATTACTCAACAAAACCCGTGTATAACATGCTATTCTTTTACAACGAGTTTATGTGCTGCAAAACTTAAACAAACATAGTAATCCAGTAAATTCTATATTTTCTACAGGTTAAACAGAGTGCCCCGAGAAGTGTGGATCAAGCTGACGGCCATGGGAGAAGTCATTCCTATGTTTTTACCACTGAGACATTTTTTTTTATCCTGATTAAATCACCAATTGAAATCTCTCACCCAGGGCAAGACGAAAAGGATTGTCACACTTGTACTGACTAAAATCCACGGTGTCCTTTAATAGCCCTTTATGTTCCGGTGTCACGGTGATGGAAATAGGTCATGCGACCCTGGCAGGCTTTGGCCTTGTAGAGTAGAGAATGCTAACACTCTTTGAGGAGCGCGTGGAACACAACGCGCCGCCCTTTACTCGCTGTCCGCATGCCCGCGCCAACGGTGGCCGGAGGTCGTCTGCCGACGTCCGACGCCGTGGGCGCCTACCACTGCGGTTGGGGCGGAGGGAGGACGCTGTCCTCTCCCTCTCGCGGTGCCTCCTCCTTCACAAGCAATACTGCTTCGTAGAAAGAGGCGACCGCTTCCCACTCCGTCTCGCCCCGCAGCATGGCCTCGTCCAATGCCGGGCGGGAGAGGTTTCCGACTATCGCCGTCGTGAGGCTACGGCGGTGCTCTGACTAAGCGGGGCAGTCCTGTTTCGTATGCCTCGCCGTGTCCTCAGGGCGATCGTCGCATTGCTTATTTTTATTTCTTTGGGGGTCTACGCTATTAAACTTTTATTTTCTATTATGATACATAATTATCTCTTTCGTTTTCCTCATAGAGGTTTATCAATGAAACAGTCCGTCAAAATATACACGAGATCAACTATTTGACCATGATTGTTACCTATACATCGATCGTGTTTCGACGTACTTGGACAACACTATAGGTGGTTGAAGTTCATGCGTCCATGCATTGTATACAACGAACTATTGGATGTGCAATAATTGTATCGATAATTGTCTTAGGACAGTGAAAGTGTTTACTAAGAAATACTATTCTATTCTAAAATGATGGGCGTTCTATATTATTTTAGTGAGGTGCGGAGGAAGCCCACCGGCGATTCGACGAAAACCGTCCCGCATCTGGCTAATAGGCGTAATTTTTATCGCCGCAGAGAATGGCTGAACCAGTGCGCATTTTGTGCAGGTTTTTCACCAGTGTGAATGCGTTTATGATCTTTTAATGTATTAAATTGATTAAAACTCTTCTGGCAGATTTCACATTTCTAAGGTTTTCAGCTGTATGTATACGAATATGGCTAATCAAAGTACTACGGCGATAAAAACTACGCTGACATATATCACATTTGTAAGGTTTTTCACCAATGTGTATACGAATATGGCTAATCAAAGTATTAAGGAGAGTAAAACTACGCTGACACACATCACACTTGTAAGGTTTTTCACCTGTGTGTATACGAACATGCTTGTTTAAACCTTTTATGTATGCATAGCTTCGCAGACATATTTCACATTTATAAGGTTTTTCACCAGTGTGAACGCGTTTATGATCTCTGAATTCACTTAATCTATTAAAACTCTTCTGGCATAAATCACATTTGTAAGGTATTTCACCAGTGTGTCTACGAATATGGGCATTAAACGAAACACGATGAGCAAAGCTACGCTGACATTCTTCGCATTTATAAGGGTTTTCACCACAGTGAATACCATTATTTTCTTTTAAATGATGTGAATGAGGTAAATTCCTGTGGCATAATCCACACTTGTACCGTTTTTCACCCGAATGTGTCCGATAATGTATTTTCAATCCTATTTTATGAGTAAAACTCTTCTGGCATTTATCACATTTAAAAGGTTTTTCACCAGTATGTCTTCGAATATGATTTATTAATTTTGATTTTATTTTATAACTACGCTGACACACATCACATTCGTATTTTTGTTTACCTTTTTTCGTGACTATTGCAGTATTATTTACATTCAACATTTTAGAACAAGCTGTGGTCGTGCGTCTCTGGGTGTTTCGTTCAGTTTTCTTGTGCTGGGCTGTTGTAGTATCTTCTAGTCTTGTTATTCTTACGTATAGCTCTTTCTTTAACGCGTCGGGCGCACCTGTGATAATAAATCTAGTAAGTAAGGAACGTTTTCAATTGGAAGGCAGAAGAACGCGGAATTCGGGATGAACACATTGATCTTGATTTTGAAAGAACTTGTCAACGAGTTTGTTTTTTTTTAACGTTAGCTCATTACATAATACATTTATTAAAAAAACTTGCAAGAAGTTAGCTAGCACACGCCTATAATACTTTTAAAACAATTATTTCAATATTTATAAAATAAGTAGGTACTATAAATATTTATACATATTACAATTACTCAAAAAATACCAATACCCAACTAAATAAACATTGTCTTGCACTATAATCTAGAAATGTTTTCTACTTATTTTACAGTGTCCCGAGAAGTTTGGATCCCAAGATATAAGAGATCACTTAGAATTTACGTTTTGGTGTTTTTTAATTATCGAACTTCTAACGGAATTTTCTTACAACTACAAAACGCCGCCACCGGCATATTTCTTGTTTATATCATTTATTTTATATGGACTCGCCACACACGGTTGACGCCGGTGGCCGCCACACGCTAACCGCTTCTAGCTTCTCGTGGCAGTGTTTGTGGCTGTCACGAGTGGCTCGTGTGCGGTGAAGACCTTGGAACGTAAAAGGCTATTGAAGGATACCGTAGCTTTTAGTCAGTACAAATCTGACAGTCTCTCCCAAACCGCCCTGAGTGAGACGACTTATTTCATGATTTAACGATGATACAAGTAAAAACAAACACGAAGGTAATTGTGATACTACTGAAGAACACAGTGTCTTCAAAAAACAGGTCAGAGAAACGTCGTTGACTTCATAACAAGGGGACTACCAATCAAACAGTTAATAATAATATTCTAAAACTATCACACAACGCCATCTAGTCCCAAGCGAAGCAGAGCTTGTGTTATGGGTCCTAGACAATTGATAAACATACTTACTTATATATTTCTAAATACATAAATCAATATTATTGATAAATCACATCCAGATGTAGACCAAATGATCATGCTCATCACACAAACATTTGTCCTGGGTGGGAATCGAACCCACGACCCACGGCATAGCAGTCAGGGTCACTAACCACTAGACCAACAGGCCAGTCGAAACTCTATTCTTGGATCGATCGACGATCAGAAGTTTAAATAAGGCGCCATCTCCACGAGCGAGAGTATCGCGACGATATTATCGTCGTGACACGTATTTTCATACACTCTCCATAAGCCCGTCTGCACAACGCGATATTATCGCTGCGATGCGACAAGTGACAAAGAGCGTGGCGGGCGCGCGGCGATACGTCGACGCGCGGGACCAATAGCGAAACAAAACACGGTGATACGCTGGCGGAATAATCCCTCGTCGTGGATTTTCTCCGACGATAGCAGCACGCGTAGCATGGCGATTCTATGTCTATTCTACCAAGAAGAGATAAAGTTATTTCATCGCTATTTCTACACAAGTCGACTGTTTTTTTGAACAAATATGACACCATTCGTACACTATTGATGAAAAGAACGTTTATTTTCCTTTATTAACCATACTTAAAACAATAAAAACATTTCTATGTTCTGTCATTTTGTCTATTCTTCCGTCGACAAAACCCCTTTCTACGGCGCCAGGCTACGCCTGCTGGACGGACCCGCTGCAATTCACTCGCTCGTAGAGATGTCGCCTAATATTATTAACATTTACACAGTCTAATGTTACTCCTTGATCTCATTAATATCATTGTAGTTAAAAACACACTTGTCTCATAGAAAATGGAGATAGAATGATCTGCTCGACTCGTGCGCTGGGTAGTTATACTCGAATGAAGCTCAATGAAGAGAATGAATTAAGTACACGTGCTTATCTTATGGTACTGTTAGTAAAATGTATAATTAAACTACTCATACTTACTTTGTGTCTCCTCGGCTCTTCGTTTATTCTCAGATACATCTGTTTCTTCTTCTTTAAAAAACTCCAACACAGGGGTATCATCTTCTGAATCTGATTCAGAATGGTTTGTTGTCATATCTTCTAGATCTGGACAGCTATCTTGATATTCAAATTCTGTTAAGTAAAACAAACATTCACTCACAATACTCTTAAAACTCTTGGATCAATGAATAACCAGAACCTTATATTAATAACATACCAGTCTGATGTTCCTCCTTGATCTCATTAATATCATTGTGTTCCTCACAATCATCTGGGAATTCTTCTTTGATATCATTACTTTCGGATTGACATTCAACAAGTACACAATTAACATGCTCTGTTGAAGATATAACGTATCCATTGAAATACTCCAATGATTCTTTGTCTCTTTGTGGCTTTGTCTGTAAAGAAGTGTTTAATTTATAATACTTTAGTTTGGGTCTGAAATGTTATCACTACGGTACTGTATTGACACCATACAAAAACTTAAGCATCTATTGAACACCTGTCTAAAAGAAGTTTTACTGCAAAACAACACATTAGGTAGTATCGGCGAAGATAGCCTGACTCCTAGTATAGCCCACCTTTAAAAAAATACATTGAAACATTTGAAATAATCATAACTGTATTTTTTTAAAGGTGGGTTATCCTAGGAGGCGGGCCATCTCCGGCGATACTACCTTATATCAACATATCAGCACATACGAAGAGGCATCATAAAAAAAAATCAAATCATTTATTTAAACTACCCTAATTACAGGCACTTTCGAATTGTCAGACATAAAATAAAATTTCCTCTTTATAGATCTGTCCGGGGCCACTTCTGCACATCCGCAGGGAGACTATGGCAAATCTCCCCTCAACATCTCCCCAAAATCGAATGCCAAAAAACACAAATGAGGGTAAACAACACTTGATACCGAGACTGGTTCCTCAAGGAAGTCGGAAGACCAAGTACACAAGAAAAGAAAACCACCGTGTTGCATTCTGCTTTCAAAATAGGTTTACTTGTAAAACAGAGGTAATTACATAAAACACTGTTGGGTGAACAATATTTGGTCCTTAAAATCAAGCATCCAAAAACTTAGTCTACCAACAAAGAATAGAAAAGAGCATACTTGGCATCCTCGTGAATATAGGCCTCATATTTGACGCTACAACAAAACAAGCCGAGCAACTGATGAAACTGCAGGGAATAGAAAGAAAGAAAGAAAAAATATTTATTCGACACAGAACACGCACATACATACATTAAAAAAAGACAAAAATTAAAATTAAACTTATAAGTACCTATTACACAGAAATAGCTAGTAGGATATAAACGTGGACGAGAAGAGCAATAGAATAGTACCCACATGACAGAAAAAGACGCAGAGGTAGGCAACACAAGAAACGAGAACAATCTCCCACAGTAGTGCAGATCAGCAGGACACCAGAGAAACTGGCATGACCTGGATGAGGTCTATGACAAAGGAATAGCTTGATAAAAAAGAGTGTATAAAGGCTATTTGTGCTAGAGATCAAACTTCCATCAATTTCAGAACTTTCACTAATGATGATACTTGGTTGGACTCATGAATTGCCGTGACATCGGAACGTAAAGGGCTATTGAAGGACACCGTGGATTTTAGTCAGTACAAGTCTGACAGTACCTCTCGCCCTGCCCGGAGTGGGAGGTCTCATTTGATGATTTTATCACGTAAAAAAAAAAAAAAAGTCTTACAGTATCAAAGGACCATGCGTCATTTTGGACCATCGCTCAACAGTGATGAAACCTATGCCAAATTAAAGCTTTGAGGATTTTATGCATTTCTTATTATGGCCGCTAAGTCGAATTCGAGCAAAGGTGGTTTCGAGAGTATTAGCTGCTATAATAAGAAATGCATAACATCCTCAAAGCTTTCATTTGGCATAGGTTCCATCGCTGTTTAGCGATGGTCCAGTCTCCATATATTTTTGCCCGTGGTCCTTTAACCCTCACCTCATGATCCTTATTCACCATCTCAGTGAGCATCTTCTCTGCTTCCAGACATTTCCTCTGCAATTGACAGCATTGCTTCAGTCTAGTGTAGCAGAAGACACACGCAAGCATCGGTCTACTGTCTTCAGTTAAAAACTGCAACAAAAATGCATAAATAAATAGTTTTTACTGTTTAGTACAGGAATTGTCTTTATTATTCTTGTCATCTGCTAAATACAGTGGATTTCAGGATTCATTGACAAGGGACTATCATAATTTTGTCATTACATCAAGTCAAATTTCTATGTTACTATAAAGTTGTTGCAACCTTGCAGGGTTTGTGACACGTACTGGCTAAATTATTTTAACATCTTGTAACACCACATGAATGCAATAAATGTTTCATTAGGATTAAAGATTAATATTGCCAAAGTTACATGAGAGAACAATTGTAATTAATGATATCCACTGTAAAATCCAACTTTTCGTTCTTGAAATGTTTACATGGTAATTTACTTACTGGTACATCAGTCAGCTTCTCATATAGTGTCTGCAGGTCCTTGTTCGTGACGTTGAACATGCGAACATCTTCCACTAAACATAACCTACACATTTGCAGCTTTTCGATGTTCATGTTTCAAACACTACTGAGTTCCAGTTACTGATTGTAATAATATGAATACTCTATGAATAGAATCTTGTTAACGGTGAGTATTGTAGCAACAAACACATAAGAGGTGAGCAGGAGGTTTGTGTATGATATCAATAATCGTGTGCACTATCTGCGGGGGTATAACTGACGAGCAGTCAGACCAGGTGTCGATTAGTAAATATCTCGCAAACCTCCTTGTTCTGCAGAAATAATCCAATGAATTAACTTTTTGTTTATAAACATAGCATCACATCATCACACTGTGATCAAAACAGTTTCTTCATCACAAAATCACCATAAAATCCATAGACTTTTTTTTTTTTGGTATTTTTCTCTCCTTCTAACGGAAAAGGCGAAGGGCGTAAGCCCATACAGCCTGGTCTTATTTCAATTCAGTCTTCAGTTTTAGTATTTTTCGAGGCCAATAATGGCCTTGTCTTGCGTATGATTTTCCATTTCTTCATATCTGGTATATTTTATGTCTTATCCGTGTTGTAGTTACAAATCAGGTAGAGGTCTATTCCGGGGTAATGCTTTTTCAAATATCTTCAATAGTATTCTTGATGAAATCATAAATGGGATAAAATGTTTTATTGTTCTTGAGCAAATCCTGAATAGAGCGCGGGACATCCAGGGCTTCTTTGTAAATTTCCAATAAGTTGTCAATGAGAACCAGTCTTTGTATATTAAATTGAGGGCAATCAAAAAATATATGATTCAGAGTTTGAATTTCAGAATTGCAATGTGTACATATTGGGGAAGGTATAATATTTAGTCTAAATAAATGTTCATTAAATCTACCATGGCCCAATCTCAGGCGACAAATTGTTGTATAGAAATTTCTTTGTATACATTTTCCTTTGGTAAACCATGGTTTTTTGATGTCCGAGTTAATGTAACGATACCATTTTCCTTTTATTTTTACTGTTTCTTCCCAATGGTTTATCCATTGCTGTTTGATTTTTTTCATGATGAGGGTCTTGCAGTCAGAAGGTGGTAACTTAATATTTTTTATGGGTATTTGACTAATATTGGGATTTTTAACTATGGAGCTGGCAAGTTTATCGGCAAGTTCGTTACCCGAAACGTCAATATGAGATGGTGTCCAAATAAATCTTATTTCTCTGTCTTGATTATGCCAAAGCCTGCTATATTTCTGCCTAATATTATGAATGATATAATTTGTGCTAGCGCTGTATGAAGGATTTGATAAAGCCATTAAAACACTCATGCTATCCGAAATAATCATCCATTTCTTGAAACTGAGGTTAGTTGTTTCTATATATTCTAAAGCTGCATAAATGGCCTGAGCTTCTGCTGTATAAATACTTGCATTCGATGGTAGTCTGAAGCCATGTCCCAATTTAGTGACAGGATCATAGTATGCCATGGAGACATTATCATTATATTTTGAACCATCTGTATAAATTTGTCTATAATCTGTATGCTCATCCAATTTATTGTAAACGGCATATTTATCAGTCAGTGTCCTGTCTACGTCAATGTTCAAGCCACAAAACTTGCTCTCATATGTTCCCTCATAGCAGGGCAAAGAACAACTATTGAAAATATTATGTTCACTCTTAAATGACAAAATTTCTTGGAGGTTGTGTGTTAAAAAGTTATTGGAATGAATCTTTAACAGTTTTGAAAGAAGTGGATTGCCAGTTTCAGACAACAATCTTAAGATAAAATTGTATTTTAAATGGGTAAATCTGATATTAAGGGGACACAAGTTACACTCAATTTGCATTGAATTAATAGGAGATGATTTAAAGGCTCCCAGAATTAATCTTAAATTTATGTTTTGAATCTTTTCAAGTTTATCTACTAATTTAGAATTTATGCAGTAACAGAAAAAACTATATTCAAAATGACTCCTTACTAGGGCTTTGTATAAAGTTAAAAGAATCTTGGGATCGGCACCCCACTGGCTGCCAACCAAAGATCTCAAAGTATTTGTAGCTCGTAGAGCTCGTTCTGCTATGCAATCGACATACTTATACCATGACAAATTATGTGTAAATATCACTCCTAAAAATTTTGCTTGTGACTGAATTGATATCAAATTATTGTCATAATGTAGCTTAACTGCAGACACTTTTTTCTTTGAGAATACAACTATCTTACTTTTAGCAGTGCTAACTTCTAAATTTAAATATTGAAAGTAACTGTGTAGTTGTTTCAGTGCGAAATTTAATTTTTGATTTGTGTGTGAGATGTTATCACCACTGCAATAAATAGCCAAATCATCAGCAAACTGTAAATTGCTGACTTCTGATCCTAATATTTCATTTAGTCTATGGATATAAAGTATATAGAGTAAAGGACTTAAAATGCCCCCTTGACAAACACCTTTGCTTGACAATCTGGGTCCAAAAATGTTATTGGATCTCATTTTTATATATACTTCTCTATCACTAATGAACTCATAAATCCATTTTACACATTTTTCAGGTATTCCCAAAGAAGAAAGAGTTGTACATAAAACTGAATGATTAATGTTGTTAAATGCACCTACAATATCGAAGAAAACACATACAAGATGTTTATTATTGTTAATGGCAGTATCAATATCATGGAAGAGATGTCCTATGCTTTCTCTTGCTGAATAACCACGACGAAACCCAAATTGATTTCTTGGAAGAATATGATTACATTCAATATAAAACTCAAGACGTTGTTTTATTAATTGCTCAAAAAGTTTACCTGCACAGGATGTTAGAGCTATTGGACGATAAGAATCTGCATCATTTGGATCTTTTCCTGCTTTAAGAATTGGAACTAAGCAATCTTGCTTCCATTCTTTTGGAATTATTGTTTGTTCCCAAAGTAAATTTAAAATGTTTAAAAATTTTATAAGGCAAAATGTGTTCATTTTTTTAAACATTTTGTATGAAATGCAATCTAAACCAAAGGTGGTGTCTTTACGTGATTTGATGGCTGCTTTTAATTCATCTATGGTGAAAGGATTAATAATGTAACTATTGGTGGGATTTACAGAGGTATTAGTTAATTTTAAGGGGTGTGAGACAGAGTCAGGTGTATATTTTCTTAAAAAGTTATTTATCCAAAATGTTTCCCTATTATTATTGAGATTGTTATTTCTATTGTAGGATTTATTAAATTTACGCATAGTTTGCCAGATTTTTGAAATAGGAGTGGATCTATTTATTTCTGAGCAATACTTCTTCCAACTATCCAATCTCTCTAATTTAATTATAAGTTTCTTTTCAGCCTGATTCTTTTTAAAATGTATGTAATTTGACTCACTTGGATCTTGTTTAAATGCAATAAATGCTTGTTTACTTTTTTTCACTGCATTAGCACACTTTTCATTCCACCATGGAAGAGGAGGATAGCGGTATTTAGATTTAGTCCCTGTCTGCTTCGAAGTATTGGTATTTAAATTTTGAGCCTGATTTCTAAACATTGATTGATCTATAGCTTTTTGCATAATCTGGCAATATTCATGATATGACTGTAAAGGATCATCATAATTAATGGTAAATGCTTTAATGGAATTGTTAACTATTTTTGTATAATTTTCCCAATTTACGAGTCGTAAATTTGGTCTTTTGAGTTCAGATAAGTTTTCTTGAGAAAAGTTATAAGGAAAGTCGTGTGTAATTGAATCTTTATCAGTTTTGAATAATATGTCTGTTATTGTGGGTAGATGATAACTTCCCAGAGGATCATCATGAACTCTCCAGTTACAGTTAAGGGCGATAGATGGACTAACTACAGTTAAATCTAAACTATTTGGTCTCCAGATATTTGAACCAACTGTTGTTGATTGCGTGTCATTTAATAACACCAAATTACATTCATTTACAGCATCAAGGACATCTCTTCCGCGTGGACTGACAGATTGGCAACCCCACATGGTGTGATGGGCATTAAAGTCACCTGCTATTAAACATGGCTTAGGTAATGAATTAATGAGGTTTAAAAACTTAATTTTGCTAAAGGTAGGGCTACAATTTGGCGGAATATAAAGACTGGCTATTGATAGTGAACTATTATTATATGTTATTTTGATTGCAATATTCTGTAGTGAGTCATCATAATATGTCGTTAATCTATTAAATTGTATGCCATTACGAATGACAATGGCAACACCATTATAATTATTGCCACAATCATTGCGTTCCATGGAGTATCCTTTAATATTTAAGTGTTGTATAGGCTTAAGCCATGTTTCGCAAATTAAAGCTATATCAATCTTATTTTCGTACAAAAATTGAGTAAAAATATGTCTATTACATAACAAGCTTTGAGCATTCCACTGTACTAATTTTAATTTGTCTGTGAATTTGAACTAATGTTCTTTGTGTCACTGGGGTTAAAAAATTCACTCAAAACATCTATAACGTTTTTGGAAGATATTGGAGTATCTTGCGTCTTATTTAAAGTTATCATTTTGATAATACTTTGCACTAAAAGGTTAAGTGCCTTGTCGTTAGTTTTTAATAAAGTAAGGAGATCTAGAGGCTTTTTAGGGCCAAGAGATGGGAAATTTCCATGATTGAATATGTCAGCAAAAGATGGTGGCTTAATTTTTTGTCTATTTTCTTGAATTTTTTTCTGTTTTACTGGACACTGAGCTGAAATGCTGATATGATTGCCATCACAATGGAAGCATTTGGCATGTTCAATGAGCGTTGTACATACTTTAAATGAGTGTTCTTCTTTACAAATGGAGCAGCGTTCAGAGTTCTTGCAAAACTTTGCTAGATGGCCATACCTGAGACACCGGAAACATTGTTTGACAGGTGGAACATACGCTGAGATGTTGTGCCGCCAACCATCCAAGTCCACGTAGTCTGGAAGAACAGATGTCGCGAAGGTGATGGCTACTATTTGCAGCGGCTGTTGAATGAAATTATCATCAATTTTAGTCCGTTTTGTGAATCTTCGAACAGATATTATTTTCTTATAACTTGACAGCATTGTGAATATTTTTTTATTTGTCAGATTGATAGGCACATTTTTAATTATACCAGTGATTTCCGTGCTTTGTGCTGGTATGTTAGCTTTAAACTGATAATCCTTTAAAAATGTAACGTTGTTTAAAAAGGCATTAGCAAGGCTGGCTTTTTCAAAATATATAGCTATTTTAAACTTATTCATACATCTAAGGTATTTGACCCCTTTATTGAACCTCTTGATGCAACTGGATATGGACATGAGATCTCGTGTTCCTAATGGTATATCCGCATTAGAAGACTCGACAAATACCACAAATTCTGCAGCACCGGAATCCTCGGGATATCTTCTCTTGTAGTCTGTAACTAGATAAGGTTTATACGTATCTGCATCTTCAATCTCGGACTCTGATGATGTCGACTCTGATTCTAATTTTTCACCCTCTTCATCCTTCTTTCTTTTTTTTCTTGTTCGCACCTTCCCCATTGTTATTTATTTACGTAATAAAGGAATTGATCAATTATCCCTTGTTTTCACTGCCAAAAACTCAATTAGTAAAGGATTAATCACTTAAATTATTAAAATTTTCAAAAATCCCGCCTGGTTAGTTCAGAGGTTTCCCGCGCTCTCAATCCATAGACTAGAGCACGACCACAGACTAAATAACAGCAAAACTAGTGATGTGCGAATAAAGATATTTGACTCGAGTAACTCGACTAAAACCGAAAATATATCAATTCAAGTTCAGATTTATACAGTTCGAATCAATCGGTCGGTCGAAAGGGTCGAAAGCATACCGCACGGGAACACCCAAATACTCCGAAATATTTTATTCCTAATTTCGATATTCCGATTTTCAAGAATCCGAATATAATAATACCTTAAAATTACAATATATATTATTAAGAATGTCGAAATTTATTTGACCGAAAGTCTTATGTCCGAATTCTTCGTTTTCCGATTTTCACATATTCGAAAAATGTAATGCTCGATGAGTTCTCATTCCGAAAAACGAAACTCGGATTTTCAATATTCCGAATAAACTGATTTTTTCGGAATATTGAAAATTGGAGTTTCGTTTCTCATTCTAAAAGTCTACTACGAATTGCTGCAAAACTGGCTACACGTAGTTGTGAACAACCTAGCACACCTAACTTAGATTATTTACCTAAAATTACTTTTTTTTTAAAGATGATTAATCTCGGAAGCCAGTTTCATAATGTTGCCATCTTAAACGTTAAATACACCTCCTAGTTTTTCGGGAAACATCATTGGATTTTTGTGTTCTTTTTTTGGTTTTCTTAAAAATATATTTTTAAGTAATTAAAATAAATTACAGAATATAAAAAACTATCACAAGCTGTAAAAAATGTAATATAATTGTACTACTATGAATCTAAAAAAACTTTAACTCAAAAAGTTTTTAAAATATTGGTGAAGTTTTTTATTTTGTGTAAACATTTATCAATGCCAGAAAGAGAAAAAACGCCCAGCTGTGTGCCTCTCTTTTTTAAAAACTAAGGCACGGTTTTAATTTTACAAGCCTTCACTCCCTATTATTTTCTATCTCCATGGTGGCATTAGGTGTAGCCTTTTCGCGAAGTTTGCGTTACGACGTGAAAAAACACCCTGTATAACATGTATAACTGTGGGTTACATAGATATAATTTTCCACCGAAACACAAACGTATTATGGCGCTAAAATTGCCGCCAACACAGCGCATGCGCCAAAGCGAGCGCAGTCATAAATAAAAAATTAAATTGATTTATCTTTGATCTGTTATCTGTATCGCAATGAAAAAAAAAATGTAATTATAATAATATTTTGTTAGAGAAATAAAGTCTAATTATTTATTAGTGTGATACAAGAGGTCTTATATTTAGGTTATAATAGTAACTCAGAAAACTACCCATTAGGGCATACACTATTTCACAATTAAAAATGCATACAACTAAAAATAATTTTATTAAAAAAACAACAAATTTGATATAAGAAAACATTAAACATAATTTTAATAATAGAGAATACAATTATATAATATGCATTAAATTACAATTCATAATAATAATTTCGCAGTTAGCGAACATTTTCAACCATAAATACAATAATGGTCATTATTATAACTTGTCAAAAAGGAATTCGTCAATGGGATAGCAAAATTTTTCAGTCAAAAAAATATTGTATGTCTCCTTTTAAATTGTGGCAAGTTTAAATCTTTAATGTGATTTGCTATTTATAAAAAAAATCTTAGGAGCTATTCTGATGCTTTTTTAAACAGTTCACTATGCTTCTTGACGAACAATGCAGTCACGTATACAATGTGTTATGAATGGGTCGAGAAAAATAACTGTAAACTTTAATTTGCAGCGATTTTTATTTTCTATCGTTTATTTTTTTTTCATAATAATGACATAAAAGAAGTATTTCTTCCTTTTAATTTGACAATCTGACTCATCTCTAAAAAAATTATGTATATCCACAACATCCTCCGGCCCCGCGAGAAAGCGGAATAATACACTACACTATCAGGGAATAATAAAAATAAAAATTATAAATACCTCATGGGCAGTTTGACCAGCCGACCAGAACGAGTGACATGCTCTTTAATAGGCAGCTGCTGTGCAAGTGCAGTGGCCGGCACATCCTTATGACGAACCTCTAAAGGGAAGAGACGCTGTAGAGGTCTGATTAATTCGCCCTTTGCGCTTCTAACCCGTGCTACACGCCTATGACCATCCACCCCTTGCAACATCTCTACAACGATACCTAATGGCCATTTAACCCTCTTTGTATCTTTCGACCCTATCAGCACTACATCCCCGATTTCAACTGGTTTATTGATATTATTATTCGTTGATTTTTCAGTGAGTAAAGCCAGGTATTCGCTGCAAAAACGTTGTTTCAGATTGCCGCACAAATCTTTAATATAACGCCAACGTCCAGTCAAGAGCTGACCATCAATATGCCCCATATCCAGGACATCCTTCCCTTCTTTTCCTACATGTAAAAACATTGAAGGAGTTAACGGAACTAAATTTTCTGTAGTGTCTGCTATATAGGTTAGTGGAATGTGTAACGTAAATAGCACACAACCTCTCGTGGGGTAACTCAGCCCATGTTACTAAACAATGTTTGTTCTAAGACTTTTGGAAAGTCGCAAAAAAAGTTTGGCTTTTTCATACAAATTGAGAAATTGATCGGACCTATCAGTGTGAAAACTCATTTTTTTTAATGCGAATTTCCAAAAGTCTTAGAACAAACATTGTTCAGTAACATGGGCTGAGTTACCCCACGAGAGGTTGTGCGCTATTAACGTTACACATTGTATGTAAAAACAAGGCACAGTTAATATTCTTAGAGATTTGAATTGCGGTTTACAGCTTTCCGTCGGCTTAAGATGATTTATTATTATTTCATTTTATAATACTATATGTATAGTACTCGTACGTCTATACAGGGTGAATTTTTCAACTGGGCGTGGATGGCTACTTTCGAAACTATGAGGAATATCGAAAAACGTTGAAAGGAGTCTCGAGGCCGATTTTGACGAAAACTAAAACTGCATCATTGGATTTTAGAAAAATCAAAAATCCTGGTCAGGCAGGAATCGAACCCGCTGATTTTGGAAAAAAAATCACACTCTGTATTATTACACCGTTCGATAGTGTTGCTAATAAGGATCAAATTCTGGGAAACAATCATATACGGCAAACTTAAGGAAAACGTATAATTACAAAAAAAACTGATTAATCTTCAAGGCAAAGACTGAGAGCGCTACTCACTTGCTTTTGGAAAATGGTGACTGGAAAATCGTTTCCAACCACCAGTTTTTACTATACCACTTTAAACTTTATTCTGTAGTTCATAAAGTCCTAGTGAAGCGTTTTTAAACCATTGACTAATATATTATTCGAGTTTCAAATACAAGTTGGCAACATAATAAATCTAATTCGGGTATACGAGAAATAAAGCTTAATAACAGCGCCATTTTGTGTTTTTCTACGCTAGGATTCCCTTAGTGTTTTAAATATTTTCATCATCATCATCATCATCATCTCAGCCATAGGACGTCCACTGCTGAACATAGGCCTCCCTTTTTGATCGCCACAAGTACCGGTTGGAAGCGACCTGCATCCAGCGTCTTCCGGCGACCTTCAAAAGGTCGTCTGTCCACCTTGTTGGTGGACGTATTTAAATATTTTATTCCACATAAAATACATAGTAATTAATCCAAGAAACAATGCTCTTGTCGATCTTAGTTTTTAGTAAAATGCATTTTTCCATACGTAGCTAATATTTTATTACACTACACTATTGTTATTTTAAGATACATCTCGTTTCTGCCGGAGCCTGGGTTTTTTTTAAGCACCCTCCTTACGCTGTCATTTCACATTTGTCAGGTTTCTGACCTGTGTTTTTTAACATGGATTTTGAACGATTTATGGTAAGCAAAGCTACGCTGACATATATCACATTTGTAAGGTTTTTCACCCGAGTGAATACGATTATGTTCTTTAAAATATTTTAAATTAGAAAAACTCTTCACGCATGTTTCACATTTATAAGGTTTTTCACCAGAGTGTTTTTGGATGTGTACTTTATAATAATGCTTCCGACTAAAACTTTTCTCGCATATTTCACATTGGTACGGATTTTTACCAGAGTGTTTTTGGTAGTGTACTTTACAATCTTGTATCCGACTAAAACTCTTCTGGCATATTTCACATTTGTAAGGTTTTTCACCAGTGTGTGTACGAATATGGCCATATAAAGTATTACGGTGAGTAAAGCTACGCTGACATATTTTGCATTTGTAAGGTTTTTCACCAGTGTGAATACGATTATGTTCTTTTAAATGGTGTAATTGAGTGAAACTCTTGTGGCATATTTCACACATAAACGGTTTTTTATCTGAATGTGACCGATGGTGTATTTTTAAAACACAATTATGACTAAAAGTCTTCTGGCATACATCACATTTGTAAGGTTTTTCACCAGTGTGTGATCGACTATGATATTTTAATGTTGATTTTTTTGGAAAAGTACGTTGACACACATCGCATTCATGTTGTTGTTTTTGTTTTTTCGTAGGTATTGCAGTACTATTAACTTTAAATGATTTAGAACAATCTGTGTTCGTGAGTCTCTGGGTGTTTCGTTCAGTTTCCTTGTGCTGGAGTGTTGTAGTATCTTCTAGTCTTTTTATTCTTACGTATAGCTCTTTCTTCAACGCGCCGGAGGCAGCTGTAATAATAAATCTAATAAATAAGAAACGTTTTCAATAGGACGGTAGAGGAATGCAGAATTCGGGATAAACATCTGTCTCAAGTGCAACATCATGATTTTGAAAGTATGAAATTGCTAGTTGTTGCTAGCGGTTTCAACGGGAGATAAAATCTAGATAAAAGCTATCTAATGTGTTAATCCAGGTTACAAACTATTTGTGTACTAAATTTTATACAAAATTTTCAAATTCGCTATTGTTTCATCAAGTCATGATAAAAAGTCAATTATTCAAAAAAGTTTAATAAAATCAGTACATTTTGAAGGTCATTCATATAGGACTGTCTTACAAAGTGCTTGCCGTTAGCTATTTTCTAGAGTTAGATGAGAAGAAGTAGCGAAAAAATCTCTGTCCTTAAGGTATTTTTACCCTGGGCAGGGCGGGAGGGAACTGACAGACTTGTACTGACTAAAATCCACGGTGTCCTTCAATAGCCCTTTATGTTCCGGGGTCACGGTGATGAAAATAAGTTGAGGGGGCCCCGTCATTTTGCTGACGCTCTTTAAGGCGCGCGTGGAACACGACGCGCCTTCGACCCGGGCATGGTCCATTGTCGGACAGAGAGTTTGTCCTCACGGAGGCGATAGGCGAAGACCTCTCGCGCCAAGCATTGGTCGAGGCCATGCTGCGGGGCAAGACGGAGTGGGAAGCCTCCTTTTCAAATAAAAATTAACTAAACTAACGACGAATATTGATTAAAAATAAAATCCAGAACGAGCTTACAAAAAGTGGATTGTGATTAATCCATTTAATATATTAAAATTTTATCCGAGCAACTACATTACTAAGTGAGCGACTGGAAATACAGAGAGGGCAACTTCAATTCTTCTTCGGGACTTAGGACACCCCGACACTTTAAACCTTGCACGCAGAAATAGGCGTCCCGCAAAACGGGGCTCCGTCGAGCCAGCATGACAGGTAGTGATCAGTTATTTGACCTAGGATGCGAGAGCGATTTCATTTTTTTTTTAATGTGAGCTCCTTGTACTCTGCTCATTAGTGTATTTTTCAAAGTGGTTTTTGTATTCGAAACACTTCATTTATGATTAAATGCCGCTCAGTATAATAAATACATTTGCCAAATATTGAAAAAATGCAGGAAGTAACGTTGACACTCAAACAAATATTAAGTCGCTCAAATATTATGAAGCTTCTCATTTTGTATTTTAGGTAACTCAAATTAATGTTTGTAAGATATTGTTCTGTTGATTTCTCGTCACTTACAGTCAGTCGCTCAATTAGTAATTATATAACCCAAATTAATTAATTTTGACACTTAAAATTGTAATTTACAGTCACTCGTTTTATTGCTACCCTTTTTTAATTATTAAACTTCTAACGGAGTTATCCTACAACCACAAAACGCCGCCACTGGCATATTTCTTGTATATTTCATTCATTTTATATGGACTCGCTGCACACGGTTGACGCCGGTGGCCGCCACACGCTAACCGCTTCTAGCTTCTCGTGGCAGCGTTTGTGGCTGTCGCGAGTGGCTCGTGTGCGGTGACGACGTTGGAACGTAAAGGGCTATTGAAGGATACCGTAGCTTTTAGTCAGTACAAATCTGACAGTCCCTCCCAGACCGCATACTTACTTTGTTTCTCCTCGGCTCTTCGTTTATTCTCAGATACATCTGTTTCTTCTTCTTTAAAAAACTCCAACACAGGGGTATCATCTTCTGAATCTGATTCAGAATGGTTTGTTGTCATATCTTCTAGATCTGGACAGCTATCTTGATATTCAAATTCTGTTAAGTAAAACAAACATTCACTCACAATACTCTTAAAACTCTTGGATCAATGAATAACCAGAACCTTATATTAATAACATACCAGTCTGATGTTCCTCCTTGATCTCATTAATATCATTGTGTTCCTCACAATCATCTGGTAATTCTTCTTTGATGTCATTGCTTTCTGATTGACATTCATCAAGTACACAATTAACATGCTCTGTTGGAGATATAATATATCCACTGAAATACTCCAATGGGTTTTTGTTTATTGCTGGTTTTGTCTGTAAAGAAATGTTTTATTTATAATACTTTATTTGCCTCTGAAATGTTAAACTCAGTAACTATATGCCATCCAACCAATCCTGCTTGAGATAACAGATAGTTTTGGGATAACCTTGGACTAAACAAATACCGTCTAAATACAAAATGTTTAACATCTATTGTGTCTAAAAGAAGTTTAACTGCAAAACGACCCTTATCAACATATCAGCACACATGAGGAGGCCCCATTTCCTCTTTAAAGATCCATCCAGGACCTCTCTGTGCAAAGCCTTTAGCTGGGTACTCACTTAGCAGCGTTGCATGTGCGATATCAGATATATCAAGTGAGTATGTAGGTAGGAGGCTCGTGCCTACGTACTCACTTGATACTGTGTCTGATACGTCACATGCAACACTGCTATGTGAGTACCCAGCTTTTTACTGCACATTCCTAGGGAGACTATAGCTAATCTCCCCTTAGCATCTCCCCAAAACCTAATTCCAAAAAAACACAAAAAGGGTAAACAACACTTGATCTCGATACTGGTCCCTTAAATAATTTGTAAAGACCACGGAGTTGCATTCTGCAATTAAATTGATTTATTTATTGTAATAGCTTCTGCCCGCGACTTCGTACGCGGATCTTGTTGCTTATGCCAGCGACAATGGGGTAGGCAAAATCGAAGATCTGAAAAGTCTGATACCCAACTCCAAGAGCCCGGGTAAAAAATTCATGGGAGTTTGGCCAGTAGAATAAAAATTGTATTCATATATTAATCGTCATCGAAAATCAGTCCGTGAAATTAGTGATAGCTTTGATTTCCACATCAGGTGTTCCAAATCTTATATTTTAATACATCAATAGATAATGCTCATTAGGCTGAACAGCTCTTTCTAAGACGTCATTCCTATACAGGTTGAATTTTTCAACTGGGCGTTGAGTTGAACAAAAATAAGCATGATTTCAAAAACGGAAAGGTTAACTTAAGTTTCGAATACAGTCATCGCCTTGAAGATTGATCAGTTTTTTTTCAATTATACGTTTTTCTTAAGTTTGCCGTATATGATTACTTCCCAGAATTGTTGAAAGGAGTCTTCAACATTTTTCGATATTCCTCATAGTTTCGAAGGTAGCCATCTACGCCAAGTTGAAAAAAATCCCCGGGCAGGGCGAGAGGGACTGTCAGACTTGTACTGACTAAAATCCACGGTGTCCTTCAATAGCCCTTTATGTTCCGGGGTAACGGTGATGGTATAAGTCCCGCGACCCCGGCAGGCTTTAGCCCTCTGAGAGGGGGCCCCGTCATTATGCTGACGCTCTTTAAGTCATGGTCGGACGGCGAGTTGCCCTTTACTCGCCGCCCGCATGCCCGCGCCTATGGTGGCCGGAGATCGTCTTATGACGTCCGACGCCGTGGGCGTCCACCACCGCGGGGTAGCTGGGCTCTTGGAGTTCCACATTTGGTGTTCTAGATCTTCAATTTTTATACGTCAACAGAGAGTGCTCATCACGCTGAAGAACTCTTGCTAAGACGTCATTCCTGTATATGTTATAGTGTAGCTGGGCTCTTGGAGTTTCACATCAGGTGTTCCAAATCTTCAATTTTTATATGTCCACAGAGAGTGCTCATCAGGCCGAACAACTTTGCTGAGACGTTATTCCTGTATATGTTATAGTGTAGCTGGGCTCTTGGAGTTCCACATCAGGTGTTCCATATCTTCAAACTAATTCTCTCAGCAGAAAATGCTCATCACGTGGAACAGTTTTTGCTATCGCACCGTTTTTGTATCTCTTATAGTTTAGCTGGTCTGTTGCGGTTCTGCGCCAGTTGTTCAAGTTTTCAAAATAAATTGTAGCCTATGTTTTGACCAGACTCAATACCTATACAACAAAAAAAGAATCATTCAAATCCGTCCAGTACTTTTTGAGTTTATCCCGGACATATATACAGACAAACAGATAAACAGACACACAGACAAAAATTCTGAAAAATATATTTTTGGCTTCGGTATCGATTGTAGATCACACCCCAACTATTCTTTTAAAAAAATATTCAATGTACAGTTTTGACTTTCCTACTATTTTATTATATGTATAGAATAGATTAAAACATTGTTGAGTGAAAAATATTTGGTATTTTGGTCCTCTTTTCTCACGAGGTAACATTATCAAATGAGTCATCCAGGGCAGGGCAGGAAGGGACTGTGATACTCGTACTGACTAAAATCCACGGTGTCCTTCAGTAGCCCTTTACGTTCTAGGGTCACGGTAATTGGTCTCTAGAGGGGGGCCCCGTCATTATGGTAACACTTTTTGAGGCGCGCGTAGAACACAAGGCGCCGTCAACCCGGGCATGGTACATGGTCGGATAGTGCGCTAAAGATCAAACTTTGCTATTACCCTCAAACCCAAACACATTATCAAAAACAAGATTCACATGATAACCATTAAAGTAGTAGTTCAGAAACAAAATTTCCAAGCAGAGCCACATATAAATCTTTAATAACAAGCCCTACAGTATCAAATTTAACCCTGACCTCATGATCCTTATTCAACATCTCAGTGAGCATCTTCTCCGCTTCCAGACATTTCCTCTGCAATTGACAGCATTGCTTCAGTCTAGTGTAGCAGAAGACACAGGCGAGCATCGGTCTACTGTCTTCAGTTACAAACTGAAACAAAAAATGCATAAATAAATGGTTTTTACTTATTAATACAGGAATTGTTTTTACTATTCTTGCCAACTGCTAAATACAGTGGATCTCAGGTATAACAATGATATGCAAAGGCAAATGAATCATAGGCAAAGGTATAGACTTACAAACTATATTTTGTACTAGAACATTTTAGATCTGAAAGTCCAAAGTGTAAAGGTAGGTACATGCTTGTACTGTGTAAGGGGCTGGTATGTGCAACTCTACGTCATATGCACATATTTTTTTATGAATGAATACATACACTAACTGAGCAAACAAAAGATCTCTAGTTGCTTACCATCTGTGTGGATATAAGTAATCTTCCATAATATAAAAAGGATCGCTTAATGTGTTGCTAAGCTCATAACTAGAGAACGGCTGGACCAATCGGATGCGGGGCCGGGTTTTAGAGGACTAGTTTTCCACCCGTGTGAAGCCAGGACGGGCCGCTAGTAAAAGATAAGGAACATCTTGTTTTGGCATCGCTGCAGAAACTTTCCGGGAAAAGTTTCTACAAAGAGCTAAAATGATGGCAATTTAGAAGCTGTCATATTTTATTATTGACTGGCCTCTTGGTCTTGTGGTAAGTGACAACTGAGTGTGTGGGTTCAATACCCACCCAGGACTAATGTTTGTGTGATGAGCATGATCATTTGGTTTACGTCTGGATGTTATTTATCTATAATACTAGCTGACCCGGCAAACGTTGTTTTACCATATAAATTATTTTTACACTTAGGGGTTTGAAAAATAGATGTTGGCCGATTCTCATAGATACCGGATAAGCACAAAAAATTTCATCAAAATCGGTCAAGCCGTTTGGGAGGAGTATGGCAACAAAAACTGTGACACAAGAATTTTATATAATAGATTTATTTATGTATTTAGAAATATATAAGTTTGTTCATCAGTTGGTTAGTACCCATAACACAAGCTCTGCTTAGCTTGGGACTAGATGGTGTTGTGTGATAGTTGTGGAATACTATATTATTATTATTATAACATGTAAAGATGCTATAGTTACATGCATTTCGTGTTAAAGTATGCTTTGAATTCAAGGGTCTATAAGATGACCCACGAACCTTGTATTTGTAATACAGTTGAATCCGTTTATCATGACATCGAAGGGAAATATTAATCACGTCTAAGCGGACGTCATACAAAGCATTTTGTACAAAATAAACAACCTCCTTTTTTTGTCAGTATGTAAGTATTTATTTTAATAGAGAGAAAAAAAATAGAACAAATTTAATATTATCTGATAATTCAACTATCTATTACACACTGAAACTCAAAAAAACCATGCATGCACCTAACATCGTCAGGGTACGATGGTCCCGAAAAACGTCGAAGTTGTTATGAATCACATCAGTAACTGCATCAACTGGACACAATTGGTTAAAAATAGGTCATAATAAGCGGCATGTCTCTAATAGCGAAGTCATTATATCCGACTTTGTTTAAAGAATTTTGTATGAAAACCAAACTTCCCTGTGTAATACGTCATAATAAGCGGTTGGTCATTATAAGCGAGGTCATAATAAACGGATTCTACTGTAATTTATTTATTTAAGGTACACCAATAGCAAAACATATGATGTAGTAATAGAAAACAAAAATATAAACTTAGTGTTGGTATGTAAGCCTATGATAGGTTTACGCAAAATTTGCCATGAAAATGTTAAATTATAATTTTTATTAAAATAAATGAAAACTGAATAGACTAATTTGAAAACAAAAAACTAAAAAAGAAATGTAAATTTTATGTTACTATAAAGTTGTTGCCACCCATCAGGGGTAATATTATGACACGTAATATTTACATGGTAATTTACTTACTGGTACATCAGTCAGCTTCTCATAAAGTGTCTGCAGGTCCTTGTTCGTAACGCTGAACATGCTAACATCTTCCACTAAACATAACCTACACATTTGCAGCTTTTCGGTGTTCATATTTCAAACACTGCTGTGTCCCAGTTACTGATTGTAATAATATGAAGACTATCAACAGAATCTTGTTACCGGTGAGTATTGTAGCAACAAACACATAAGAGGTAAGCAGGAGGTTTGTGTATGATATCAATGATCGTGTGCACTATCGACGTGACTATAACTGGCGAGCAGTCAGACCGTTGGTATATATTTCTCAAACTTAGTTGTGTTCTGTAGAATTAATCCAATAAATTAACCTTTTTTGTTAAAGAATAGGATCACACACAGTCATCATCACACTGTAATCAAAACAAAAAATCACAATCACAACCATGATCACACACAACACAAAATCCACAGACTGCAGCACGACCACAGACTAAATGACATTTTTTTTTTTTTTTAATTTATTCATGACCATGGATACTTGTCCTTCAGTCACTAAATGACAGCATTGCTAGTGATGCCCGAATAAATGTAAATGTTCCCTAAAATCAACTATTGACAAAAAAAAATATTGAAATTGACAAGGAAATCCTAAAGCGCCGTATTCACGTTCCATCTGCTGTACGTCCCGCCAAGGTCATACACGATGCACGATGCAAAAATACCGTGAATAGGCTTGACGTACGTCATGATAATAATAATAATTGACGTACGTCAAGCCTATTCACGGTGTTTTTGCGTCGTGCATCGTGCATGGCCTTGGCGGGACGTACAGCAAGATGGAACGTGAATACGGCGCTTATGCTTTCTTCTTATTATTTTTTTTTGTTTTCAAATTAGTCTATTCAGTTTTCATTTAGTTTAATAAAAATAAAAATTATAATTTAACATTTTCATGGAAAATGTTGTGTATACCTATCATAGGCCTGCATACCAGCACTAAGTTTATATTTTTGTTTTCTGTTACTACAATGTATGTTTGGCTGTTGCTGTATTTTAAATAAATAAACAAATAACTATGAGAAGTTTTCTTTTTCGAGTTAAAAAAAAAAAGTAGTTTCCAAGAACTCTGTAGACGGCGTTGAACTGACTACGTTACTAGATTCATGACTTCATTTTTGCACAAATTCACGAGGGTGACTGACAAAGACATGACATGTACGTTACGTTTTAAGATCTCAAAATTACAATAATGTGCAAAAAAATCAAAAAATGACGACGTTCCGTTCATTGCAGTAACATACCAAGTTCAGTGCCATCTATCCATCGACTAGGGAAACAATCAAAAGAAAATCTCTCATTCTAGCGCTCTTGAGGCACTCCACTTACTTAACTTAGCCTCATAACAGCTATCAAGCCATCCAAGTTCAGTGGACAACCGCTGGTCAGTGACTTTCTATCCAATAGCCCTGCAGGTCTTATAATTTTGCTACAGGAAAGGAATAGGTAGTAGCTCTCCTTGTAGAGTATGGCCATAGCGTTTTTTTCTGGCCGTTAATAAAGCGCCGGAAAAAAAATATTTGTGTTCAGCGGTGGCGACCCAAGGCGTACAGCCCTATTCTAGGTTATTGTGTAGGTAGGGCATACCTCCCACAGCACGTAGGATGTGAAGCGGATACCTACTTCTTCGTAGCGATGTTGCTAGCGAAGAAGAACGCAGCACGTGAGAGAGACATCCTCGACCTCACGCCCGCTACGGAAGACACCAGGGTCTCAAACTTCCGGAACAACTAATTGCAAATCATACTAATATTTGTTCTGTGCGGGTACCGAACTCGCGAAATGCTGCGCAGCATCCGATCGCTCTGCCACTGCGCCAACCGTGCCGTCATTGTTGGTAATTATTTTTATTCTTTTCCATTTTGTAATGCACAGAATTTTAGCCATCATCATTATCACACTCGTATTAGCAGTTGGACGTTCTCTGCTGAACATAGACCTCCCCTACAGATTCCCAAGAGACGGACTAAAAACGGCGTGCCTCCAGGTACCTACAATATAGCCATAGTCTTATTTAATTCCTCGTAAAGAAATGTGTTTCTGTCTGTGCGTTTGTGCTCAGTAAATAATAGATCTTCTTTTTTATGATATAACTAGCTGGCCCGTCCCCACTTTACTGGGCGAAAACAATATTTAAATATTGGAGGTAATGTAGCGTACATTACTGTCAGTAAAAAGTACACTAGCGCCATCTATGCACCGAGGAACTAAGAGTTCTACATCGCGCAATCAAAGTTACCCGCGAATTTGAAGACAGAGTATTCCGTCTGTGAAAATCGGGCAGAAAGCCCACCAGACACAACACCCGTCTGGTCGGAAGGCACCTTCCTTTTCATCTGGGTAGCGAGGAACTTTCCACTCTGTTCCTCCTACTCCTCAACTGATGACCCAGAAATGGACGTCAGCGCAACCTTAGAGCAACGTGACGTCATTGTATCACTTGCATCAGTTACTCACGCGTTCGAGCAGGGAATTTCACAGCCATCACAGCACTTTCAACCTCACCTAGCGACCATGCTACTGGACAAAGGCATATCTCAGCCAGCCGAGTGCCTAACCCCTGATTGTCATCAGCCTTCGAAACTTCCGTGGCGGCGCTTCCTCATCAGACGCACTGGATGCTACACAGCGCCGGATCACGACTCACTGTGATTTATCTTTACCGCAGCAGACTGTTCCGAAACACCGCAGGTTGCCAGCTGGGCCTGCCAGCCAGGCTTGGTTAGCATAAGTTTAACAGTCCCTACTATTAAACTTGTGCTAACAAAAATATCCTACAATAGCCCTTTACGTTCCGGGGTCACGGTAAGCGGGGTCGCTTACCGTGACGACAGTCCCTGGCCCTCTAACGGGGGGCCCCGTCATAGTGCTGACACTCTTTGTGGCACACGTGGAACACAACGCACCGTCGACCCTGGTTACAGCCAGCTAAGTATAATTTAAAAAAAAGGGAATAAAAATCTCAAATTTTTAACACAATATTTGTATTCAACAGTTACATACATTAATATTGTCTCGTACGAAAACAATGCTACTTTAGGACTCTTTCACATGGAACCCATCATTGACGATTCCTCAAAAACCACGACATGTCATCATAGATGGAAATTGCATGTTTTTCCTGATTTTTTGGAAACACAACGTTGTTTTATGCATATGATGAGATGAAACATGATAAAACAGTTACTTTGCACGAATGCTATGCCTGTTAATACAAATATTTGAAAAACATAGTTGCCAAAAAAGACACTAATCGTTAAAGTCCATGTCCTCGTGTGAATGAGTAAAGGTTTATAAAATAAGGATATTAATCTAATAGCTAACACGAGTTTTCACTATATTACTTTACAGCGTCTTTCCAGTATTTACAGCATTTCTTGTATGAGGGAGTAAAACTTTACAATGAAATACCTGATACTGTAACCAACATTCAAAATTTAAATACATTTAAAAGGGCTCTTGAGGAGTGCGTCCGAGCAAGATATTCTAACTATTTTTTTTCTTTTTTCTTTTCTATTGTATGTGATCACAGAGACTCGATCTTACTTGTAATTTATACTTTTCTCAATATGTAAGTGACCTGTAATGTTCTTTTTTTTTGAGAAATAAATGTCTTTAGACCGAAAAAATGGAACAGCGCCTCTGGTGTGTAAAGAAGGAACTATTTTTCCTTAAAAAAAAAAAAAGACAATTTGAAATTGTCTAAGTTCCATTTTACTTTGTCTTAATTACTGAAAACTCGTGCTAAGGGTACTGAGGTCTGGGGTGCTAAGACAGGAAACCTCCACGTGCGCCCGTGGACTGGAGTTCCCTCTCGGATACGTCCGGGGGGAAGACCAGTTTTTCGGGCCGGTGCACCCTGGGATGCGGGCAAAAACTCTTCCTCAGGCACTGTGTGCCTAAGGGGTCTCTTTGCCCGTATGCGAATGGCCTGTCGTGTGGACGCTCCAACGCGTGTCCCTCTGATCAGCAGAGGGCACAGCGGCGGAGCGGGCTTGCGGACGGTGAGTAATGGGTAGCTCGCCGTCCAACCGAGGATCAAGCCCGGGTCGGTGGCGCATCGTGTTTCGCGCCAAATGCCTGCTGGGGTCGCGGGTTTTTTCTTAACCCAGGATACCGCGGCCCCGGAACGTAAAGGGCATCGGAAGGAACACGGGTGGATTTTAGTCAGTAAAAGTCTGACAGTCCCTTCCGCCCCACCCAGGGCGGGAGGACTCATTTGATGATTTTACCACCTAAAAAAACAAAGGATACTGAGGTCTAAACAAAAGTCGGAGGGATTGTTCATTTCTTATAGGGAAGTGTTAGGAGAGCGTTAAAGATTTTCTGCAAACATAGTCAGCTTGATTTGATCGCTGAGTAGTAGGGTATGATGGTCGCGGGTCTTATACCATCACCGTGACCCCGGAACATAAAGGGCTATTGAAGGACACCGTGGATTTTAGTCAGTACAAGTCTGACAGTACCTCTCGCCCTGCCCGGGGTTCAGGTCTCATTTGATGATTTTACCACGTAAAAAAAAAAGAGTATGATGAGAGAACGATTTATTTTTTCGTGTTTATATTTCATCCAAATCCGTTCAATGGGTTTTGCGCAAGAGTAACAAATATCTATCGAAACAAACTTTCACGTTTATAATATTGCTAGCTTTTTCTCGCGGCTTCGCTCGCGTAATCATTCGAAAATCTTAGGATATTTATACAAACTTACATCCCCTTAGGGGTAGAATCGATCAAAATCTTTTCTAGCGGATGCATACGTCATAACATCTACCTGCATTCCAAATTTCAGCCCGATCTGTCCAGTGGTTTGGGCTGTGCGTTGATAGATCACTATGTCAGTCAGTCACCTTTGTGTTATATATATTTAGATAGCAAGATTAGTACGATGTTTAGGTACTGTTTAATCAATTTATTCAAAAAAGGCTAGTATAATCAGCACATTTTTTAAGGTCATTCACAAAGGACTGTCTTACAAAATGCCCACCGTTAGCTATTTCCTATTTTAGGAGAAAGAGGATTATGTAATAAAACATTAGCTTATAAAATAATATATTAAAAAAAAACTTGCCATAATGCTAACAAACGCATTTACACTTACAGGGTCAATTATTAAATTGGGCATGGACGGATATATACGAAAATATGATGAATATCGAAAAAATCTAAATGGTGTCTAGAGGCCGATTTTGAATTTTGTATCATTGGATTTTAGAAAATGTAATAAGCCTGCACGCACCCACGATATGGGATAAATTCTATCATACGTTCACAGAATTTGGTCCTTATTAGCAGTATTCAATAGTGTAATAAAACAGCTTGTGTTATTTTTTCCAAATTCAACAGGTTTGATTCCTGGTCAGAATATATTACATTGATTTGTCAGGTTGCTCACCATTGTGTGTACGAACATTATGCATTTTTAAAGAATTGAGATGAGCAAAACTCAGCGGACACATGTTACATTTGTAAGGTCTCTCGCCAGTGTGTATACGAAAATGGGATTTTAAAGTACTAGAGTAACCAAAACTACGCTGACATATTTCACATTTGTAAGGTTTTTCACCAGTGTGTGTACGAACATGGCTTTTTAAAGTACTTATTTGTGCAAAGCTTCGCTGACATAATTCACATTTGTAAGGTTTTTCACCACTGTGCATAAGAACATGTTTGTTTAAAGTTTGAAGGTAAGCAAAACTACGCTGACATATACTGCATTTGTAAGGTTTTTCACCAGTGTGTTTACGATTATGTTCTTTTATTTGTTTTAATGAAATAAAACTCTTCTCGCATATTTCACATTTATAAGGTTTTTCACCAGTGTGTATACGAACATGGTTCTTTAATGATTTACAGTGTGAAAAACGACGTTGACATATGTCACACTTGTACGGTTTTTCACCTGAATGTGTACGAAAGTGTATTTTCAAACAATCATTTCGACCAAAACTCTTCTGGCATATTTTACATTTGTAAGGTTTTTCACCAGTGTGTATTCGAAAATGATTTATTAATCTTGATTTTATGGCATAACTGCGTTGACACACATCACATTCATATTTTTGTTTCCGTTTTTTCGTAGGTGTTGTAGAATTATTTACTTTAAATAATTTAGAACAATCTGTGGTCGTGCGTTTCTGGGTGTTTCGTTCAGTTTTCTTGTGCTGGGCTGTTGTAGTATCTTCTAGTCTTGTTATTCTTACGTATAGCTCTTTCTTTAACGCGTCGGGCGCACCTGTGATAATAAATCTGGTAAGTTATGAACGTTTTCAATAGGACGGTAGAGGAATGCAGTATCCGAGATAAATACTTGCCTCAAGAGCAACATCTTGATTTTTAAAGTATATAATTATTAGCTGTTGCCAGCGTTTTCAAACCCTTCTACTCTAAAATAATTGTCCCACGAGAACATACAATTGGGATGAAAACTATGCTATGTGTTTATCCAGGTTATAAATTTTGTACTAAATTTTATCCAAATCCGTTGAGTAATTTTCGTTTAAGAGTAACAAACATCCAACACAACAAACTTTCACGTTTATAACATTAGTAGAGTTAGTACGATCTTTAGGTATTGTTCAATCTAGTCATAATAAAAAAGTCATTCATTCAAAAAAGGTTAATAAAATCAGTACATTTTGAAGGTCATTGGCATTGGCATTGGATTGTCTTACAAAGTGGCGGAAATATGTTTGTCCGTAAGGTTGGAAGAAAGAGAATATATAACACTAGATGGAAATCGGCTTCGCTCGGGTGAAACGTGTGTCATACATAATACACATCTAGGTACTAAATGTAGGTATCACGGTAACTCATAAGTCACACGACCGCGGCAGGCTTTGGTCCTCAAAGGTGGGCCCCGTTATTGTGCTGACAGTCTTTGAGGCGCGCGTGGAACACACGGACGGGTCGTCGACCCGGGCATGTTCCATGATCAGAGAGCGAGTTGTCCATTACTTGCCGCCCGCATACCCGCGCCTGTTGGTCGGAGATCGAACAGGGCCTCTGGTGTGTAAAGAAGGAACTATTTTTCCTTAAAAAAAAAAGTCAATTTGAAATTGTCTAAGTTCCATTTTACTTAACGTCTTAATTACTGAAAACTCGTGCTAAGGGTACTGAGGTCTGGGGTGCTAAGACAGGAAACCTCCACGTGCGCCCGTGGACTGGAGTTCCCTCTCGGATAAGTCCGGGGGGAAGACCAGTTTTTCGGGCCGGTGCACCCTGGGATGCGGGATAAAACTCTTCCTTAGGCACTGTGTGCCTAAGGGGTCTCTTTGCCCGTATGCGAATAGCCTGTCGTGTGGACGCTCCAACGCGTGTCCCTCTGATCAGCAGAGGGCACAGCGGCGGAGCGGGCTTGCGGACGGTGAATAATGGGTAGCTCGCCGTCCAACCGAGGATCAAGCCCGGGTCGGTGGCGCGTCGTGTTTCGCGCCAAATGCCTGCTGGGGTCGCGGGTTTTTTCTTAACCCAGGATACCGCGGCCCCGGAACGTAAAGGGCATCGGAAGGAACACGGGTGGATTTTAGTCAGTAAAAGTCTGACAGTCCCTTCCGCCCCACCCAGGGCGGGAGGACTCATTTGATGATTTTACCACCTAAAAAAAAAGGATACTGAGGTCTAAACAAAAGTCGGAGGGATTGTTCATTTCTTATAGGGAAGTGTTAGGAGAGCGTTAAAGATTTTCTGCAAACATAGTCAGCTTGATTTGATCGCTGAGTAGTAGGGTATGATGGTCGCGGGTCTTATACCATCACCGTGACCCCGGAACATAAAGGGCTATTGAAGGACACCGTGGATTTTAGTCAGTACAAGTCTATTTCATCCAAATTCGTTCAATGGGTTTTGCGCAAGAGTAACAAATATCTATCGAAACAAACTTTCACGTTTATAATATTGCTAGCTTTTCCTCGCGGCTTCGCTCGCGTAATCATTCGAAAATCTTAGGATATTTATACAAACTTACATCCCCTTAGGGCAGGGTTTCTTAAAGTGGGGTCCATGGACCCCCTGGGGGTCCGTAGCATGTGCACTAGGGGTACGCAGTAGGTCAGCTAACCCTTAACCTATCGTCGCGTCATCACAAAACATGAATTAATTGAAAAAAGACTAAACTTCAAGGGCAGGGTTTGTTTCATGTTTGACTCTGATAGTCTGATCTATTCAAAATATTCTTTGACAGGGGTCCGTGGAATTATTTATATTGTGAAGGTGGTCCGTGTCGGCAAAAAGTTTAAGAAACCCTGCCATAGGGGTAGAATCGATCAAAATCTTTTCTAGCGGATGCCTACGTCATAACATCTACCTGCATTCCAAATTTCAGCCCGATCTGTCCAGTGGTTTAGGCTGTGCGTTGATAGATCACTATGTCAGTCAGTCACCTTTGTATTATATATATTTAGATAGCAAGATTAGTACGATGTTTAGGTACTGTTTAATCAATTTATTCAAAAAAGGCTGGTATAATCAGCACATTTTAAAGGTCATTCATAAAGGACTGTCTTACAAAATGCCCACCGTTAGCTATTTCCTATTTTAGGAGAAAGAGGATTATGTAATAAAACATAAGCTTATAAAATAATATATTTAAAAAAAAAACTTGCCAGTTATTTAATTGGGCGTGGACGGCTATATGAGAAAATATGATGAATATCGAAAAAATCTAAATGGTGTCTAGAGGCCGATTTTGAATTTTGTATCATTGGATTTAAAAAAAAAAACCTGCGCGCACCCACGATACGACGATAAATTCTATCATACTTTCAAAGAATTTGGTCCTTTTTAGCACGCAGTAATCAATGGTGTAATAATACAGCGTGTGTAATTTTTTTTCCATAGTCAACAGGTTTGATTCCTGGTCAGAATATATTACATTGATTTGTCAGGTTGCACACCATTGTGTGAACGAACATTATGCATTTTTAAAGAATTGAGATGAGCAAAACTCAGCGGACACATGTTACATTTGTAAGGCCTCTCGCCAGTGTGTATACGAAAATGGGATTTTAAAGTACTAGAGTAACCAAAACTACGCTGACATATTTCACATTTGTAAGGTTTTTCACCAGTGTGTGTACGAACATGGGTTTTTAAAGTTTGTATTTTTGCAAAGCTTCGCTGACATATTTCACATTTGTAAGGTTTTTCACCAGTGTGTGTACGAACATGGGTTTTTAAAGTTTGTATTTTTGCAAAGCTTCGCTGACATAATTCACATTTGTAAGGTTTTTCACCACTGTGCATAAGAACATGGTCGTTTAAAGTTTGAAGGTAAGCAAAACTACGCTGACATATACTACATTTGTAAGGTTTTTCACCAGTGTGTTTACGATAATGTTCTTTTATTTGTTTTAATAAAATAAAACTCTCCTTGCATATTTCACATTTATAAGGTTTTTCACCAGTGTGTATACGAACATGGTTGCTTAATGTTTGACAGTGTGAAAAACTACGTTGACATATGTCACACTTGTACGGTTTTTCACCTGAATGTGTACGAAAGTGTACTTTCAAACAATCATTTCGACCAAAACTCTTCTGGCATATTTCACATTTGTAAGGTTTTTCACCGGTGTGTATTCGAAAATGATTTATTAATCTTGATTTTATGGCATAACTGCGTTGACACACATCACATTCATATTTTTGTTTTCGTTTTTTCGTAGGTGTTGTAGAATTATTTACTTTAAATAATTTAGAACAATCTGTGGTCTTGCGTTTCTGGGTGTTTCGTTCAGTTTTCTTGTGCTGGGCTGTTGTAGTATCTTCTAGTCTTGTTATTCTTACACATAGCTCTTTCTTTAACGCGTCGGGCGCACCTGTGATAATAAATCTAGTAAGTTATGAACGTTTTCAATAGGACGGTAGAGGAATGCAGTATCCGAGATAAATACTTGCCTCAAGAGCAACATCTTAATTTTTAAAGTATATAATTATTAGCTGTTGCCAGCGTTTTCAAACCCTCTAAAATAATTGTCCCACGAGAACATACAATTGGGATGAAAACTATGCTATGTGTTTATCCAGGTTATAAAGGATGATGCCAGGCCTTCTATGAAATTTGGTCCCACCCCCCAATAGCAACGTGTCATATGTCATTGGATAGGTATTTTTAAACTGAGCAAAACATATTATGGCACCAAGTCTGAAATATGAGTTCGTTCTGAGATATGTTTGATTGAATATGGCCGTTTAAGATTTAGGGAAATAATGTTTTTTTTCGTAACATATTACATTTTAGTGCTTAGGACGAGGAGGAGAACCTTGGTTCTAAATAATGACAGCCGCACAGGTCGATCTTCTATATCAAGCCGCGCTTGCCGAGATCGGTTTATGGATGGGTGACCATCTATCCGAGGTTTCTCCGTGCCTCAGAAAGCACATAAAAGCCGTTGATTACGACTGTCATTTGTAGATCTTTGACAGGCGTTACCAACTAAAAAAAAGTAAAAGCTCGCTTTTTAAGCTTTAAAGGTGAGCGATTTTAAGCTTTTACTCCAAAGATATTTCAACAATGCGTCAAAGTCTTGTCCCGTTCAATCACTACACATAAGAGCTAGAAGGTTTTTTTACATGATAAAATCATCGAATGAGTCCTCCCGGGGTTGGGTGGGAGGGACTGCCCAGGACTTCCAGACATGGACTAACTAAAATGCACGGTATCCTTCAATAGCCCTTTACGTTCCGACAGTCGTCGTTAGACGCGACCGCGGCAGGCGTTTGATTACCGTCAGATTGCTGATAACTCTTTAAGGCTCGCATGGAGCACGACGCGCAGTTGACCCGAGCATGGTCCATGACGGCGGGTCATCCTTTACTCACCGTCCTCATGCGCTCGAGTACTGTAGTTCAAAAATCGCCTCGCAACGTGCAATACCGTAGGCGTCTCCCGCAGCGATTGTGTCGTGAGATGGAGGCTGTCCTCTCTTTTACGTATTCCGCCTCCTCCTTCGATAGCATCACTGCTTAGAAGGAGCAGGAGGAGGTGATTACGTCTTAATAAACGGTTGCGTCTGGCTCCGCAGTGGTGCGGCCCAAGCTATGCATACCTTCACAGCATGGTCGATCGTGTGCACCTCCGGGCGATTTTCGCAATGGTTACACCCAGGCATACCTGTTTCTTACCGCACAATTCGACACAGGAACCTCCTGAAACATCTGGTGTGGACCTGCGTCACTCCTCCAACAAGGGTTTTAACGCCACGGTTGCCTCATGAGATACGCCGAAGCTCTTCCCGCAGCGCCTCGACTTGTCAGAGGTAGCGGAGATACACCTCGCCCTTGCGCCTCCACTCCACACCCCACTTCTAGTGTTGGAAGGCTTTCGCCTCCAGATCCCCTGACATACGGTATGGCATCTGACCCTAGGTACCAAAGTATTGACACAAAAGATTCGCACAGGTGCCTTCAGAACAACGTCGGTGTGAAATAGTATGTCTTAGTGATTGTATGTACCTACTAGGTCTTGTAAGATTTTACCATGTAAAAAACCCTTCTAGCTCTTATGTGTAGTGACTGAATGCGACAAGGCATTGATGCATTGTTGAAATATATTTGGAGTAACAGCTTAAAATCGCTCTTCAACCTGCCGTTAACAATCTCCATAGTGGAGGTGGTTAACGACAAAGCGAGCTTCTATAGAAGGAAGAATATACTTTTTTTTAGTTGGTAACGACTGTCAAAGATCTACTAATGACAGCCGCAATCAAAGGCTTTTTATGTTCTTTCTGAGGCAAGTAGAAGTCTCGGATAGATGGTCACCCATCCATAAACCGAGCTCGGCAAGCGCGGCTTGACATAGAAGATCGACCTGTGCGGCTGTTATTATTTAGAACCGAGGTTCTCCTCCTCGTCCTCTGCACTAAAATGTAATATGTTACGAAAAAAACATTATTTCCTTATATCCTAAATTGCCATATTCAATCAAACATATCTCAGAACGAACTCATATTTCAGACTTGGTGCCATAATATGTTTTGCTCAGCTTAAAAATACCTATCCAATGACGTATGACATGTTGCTATTGGAGGGTGGGACCAAAAATTGCATCATCCTTTTGTACTAAATTTTATCCAAATCCGTTGAGTAATTTTCGCTTGAGAGTAACAAACATCCAACACAAAAAACTTTCACGTTTATAACATTACTAGAGTTAGTACGATCTTTAGGTATTGTTCAATGTAGTCATAATAAAAAGTCATTCATTCAAAAAAGGTTAATAAAATCAGTACATTTTGAAGGTCATTGGCATTGGCATTGGATTGTCTTACAAAGTGGCGGAAATATGTCTGTCCGTAAGGTTGGAAGAAAGAGAATATATAACACTAGATGAAAATCGGCTTCGCTCGGGTGAAACGTGTGTCATACATAATACACATCTAGGTACTAAATGTAAGTCACGGTAACTCATAAGTCACACGACCGCGGCAGGCTTTGGCCCTCAAAGGTGGGCCCCGTCATTGTGCTGACAGTCTTTGAGGCGCGCGTGGAACACACGGACGGGCCGTCGACCCGGGCATGTTCCATGATCAGAGAGCGAGTTGCCCATCACTTGCCGCCTGCATGCCCGCGCCTGTTGGTCGGAGATCGTCCTGCGACGTCCTGGGCGTCTACCACTGCGGCTGGGTCGTGAGGTGCAATCCTGCACCGTATGCTCCACTGTGTCCTCTGGGCGATCCACACAGTGGTGACACCCAGGTGTTTCCTCAGGGACCTCCACCACCAAGACGCGATGCCTATCTAGCCACTCCTCAAACCTTACCGGGGATTTTACCGCCGCCATCGCGGCGTGCCCGGACCTCTGTTGCGACGGTCGCTCCCTCCATATTACCGCTTTGAGATCGCGCCGGAGCTCTTCCCGCCGCACTAAACTTGTCGAGGCAGGGAGGTTACAGTTTATAGGTTTTTTTTAAGGAGGTTTAGTAACTACATAATACATCACATGACACTGGCCCGAAAATAAAGAGAAAAAATAAAAACTTCTCAATTTGTTATCCGATATCAAAAATGGCAGCTGCGATCTGTCTGGTCAGAAAATCATTAGACAAAATACTCGACAATCCGAATTTTGCGGATATATGTTGTCGACTCGAAATCATTATTTTTTAATACATCATTATTCAGGTTAACTTTCGATCGAGTCTACCGTAGCCCTGCACGAAATTATTAATATAGATTAGTTTTAGGATATCCGAAACCTGCATAGAATTTATTCAGAATCAGTAACTGAATTGAATCCAATAATTTTTACACCATGTTATATATTGTTTCAAAAATATTTAAAATAATTTTCATCGTCGTTTTAGAACAATCGCTGTACGGATAGGTATGTATTGAAAAATAAATGAGGGTCCGCCGCAAAATGAGCATGTTTTAGAACAGAAAACCAGGTACCTAACATAACAAGTTTATAACTATGTGATCATTCATGAGAGTTTGAAATGTAGTAACAAAAATACTAGACAGATAGGTATAACGGGTCTCACATAAATAAAAACTAATGTTGTGTACATTGAGCTATTACTACTACGTATAGAGACGACACCACGCATCACCACTGTGTCCCAGACAGGATGAATGCGCACGCCTAGAGCACGACACAGAGCTGTCAAACAATTGAATGAACTTGTGCGCGCGCACTCATCCTGGATGGGACATTGTGGTGATACGTGGTGTCGTCTCTATATGTAGGAATAATAGCTCAATGGTTGTGTAGGAGATTATTATTATAATAAAACATTAGCTTCTCAAATAATACATTTATTTAATGCCACAACTTAGCTAGTACCTACACGCCTATATACCTTTAAATGAATGTGTATACAAGTACTGTACACAAAACAAGTACTGGAGAGTACATTATTATTACTCAAGACGAAAACCCAAATACAATGTGTCCCAGGAATAAGCGACCACTCGGCGTTTTTTGAATATTTGTACAAAATTATTAAATATTACATTTATATTTGTGACTTAGCGGTTTATGTAATGTTATGATTATGTAATAAGATTCATTTATTTGTTTAAACATGGTAATACACATGGTAATATAACTTATGGAATAAAATAAATAATAATAATAAATATTCCACAACTATCACACAACGCCATCTAGTCCCAAGCTAAGCAGAGGTTGTGTTATGGGTACTAGACAACTGATAATCATACTTATATATTTCTAAATACATACATATTATAGATAAATTACACCCAGACACAGAACAAATCAATCTCAAAACAAATCTCATCACACAAACATTTATCCTGGGTGGGAATCGAACCCACGTCCCCCGGCATAGCATTCAGGGTCACTAACCACTAGACCAACAGGCCAGTCAATATTTGTACAAAATTATTACATTTATATTTGTGACTTAGGGGTTTATGTAATGTTATGATTATGTAATAAGATAAGATAAGATTCATTTATTTGTTTAAACATGGTAATGTAACTTATGGAAAAATACATTTATTTAAAAAACTTGCCACGAATCAGCTTGCACACACATATAAGGGGTGAATTTTCTAATAGGGCGAAGGAGGCCATATTCAAAACTACGAGCAGTATCGAAAAAAATTAAATCAGCAATATTAGATTTTTGAAAAACCAATATTTTTTATGTTAAGTGTGCGATTTCAAAAGTGTAATTGGTTTTTTTTTTCCATCAGCTCTAGTTTCAGAGACAATAGAGAAATAAAAATATTACGTATTTTAACAAAAATAAGCACTTATTTTTACTTTGCCATATATCATACGTTTACACAATTTGATCCATAATAGCGACAGTATTGAATGGTGTACTATTACAACGTGTTTTTTTTATTTTTATTAACAGGTTCGATTCCTGGCCAGGCCTATACAGATCTTTCAAAAATCCAATAATACACATTTAGTTTTCGCCAAAATCGGCCGAAGTCCTTCGATCATTTTTCGATACTGCTCGCAGTTTCCAATAAACAGAGTGTTTCTTTTAAATGGGCCAAAAGGGAGAAATCTGCATCCATAAGAGATACGAGAAAACTTTCTTAGGAACCTTTAGCTCTTTTTTGATACTGAAAATTTTGGCGTTTTTGTTTTTTTGGTCAAGTGTGAGCTGTCCACAGAAATGAGTGAAATTGACCAAAATTTTTTTTAATGCTGTTCGACTCCATTTCGTGTGAGGATCATTTCATTGTATCGGAAGAAAAAAATCGGGACGGCGAAAGTTGGTCAAATTTAGCAAAATATTTTTTCATACAAATTGTATGAACCAAAAAATTCCCATTTTTTTTTATGATGCCATGTGATTTAATGACTTGTAAAGAACTTTTCATTATATGGGAAGGAAAGTGCCCGGGCAACAGAAGTGGGTCAAATCTTATGAAATACTGTCATTACTAATACGACTTTATGCTGTTAGAAGAAACATTTCTCTACTTTTGACCAACTTCTACTGTTCAGATATTTTTTTGCCCATACAATTATCTCATCCTTACATGAAAGTAAGTCAAACAGCATAATTAAAAAATGGTATTATTTTTTCGTTCATACAATTTGTATGAAAAAATATTTTGCTAAATTTGACCAACTTCCGCCGTCCCGATTTTTTTCTTCCGATACAATGAAATGATCCTTACATGAAACAGAGTCGAATGGCATTTAAAAAAATTTTGGTCAATTTCACTCATTTCTGTGGACAGCTCACACTTGACCAAAAAAATAAAAACGCCAGAATTATCAGTATCAAAAAAGAGCTAAAGGTTCCTAAGACAGTTTTCCCGTATCTCTTATGGATGCAGATTTCTCCCTTTTGGCCAATTTAAAAGAAACACCCTGTATAGCCATCCACGCCCAGTTGGAAAATTAATATTCTATACATTACAAAGAATTATTAAAACATTGAGAAAATAAGTACAATAGAAGTTTATATTATAATTATTCACGAAAATCCATATGTCATATATTGTAATGAGGGATTTTCTTTTGACTGTTTCCCTAGTCGATGGATAGATGGCATTGAACTTGGTATGTTACTGCAATGAACGGAACGTCGTCATTTTTTGATTTTTTTCACTTGATTGTAATTTTGAGATCTTAAAACGTAACGTACATACCATGTCATTGTCAGTCACATCACATCACACCATTGGCATTTGAAAATAAATAACAACAAAGAAAAAGAAAAATATAAATCTAGTAACGTAGTCAGTTCAACGCCATCTACAGAGTTCTTGGAAACTACTTTTTTTTTTAATACTCGAAAAAGAAAACTTCTCATTCTTATATACAGAGTATTTCGCAAAAATTAAACAAACAACTTGAAATATTTTCTACAGATAACAGAATCTCAAGCTGAACACAACTGAGACATTTTATTTAATCCTGATGAAATCACTCGCCCAGGGCATCACTGGCGAACTTTTGCTGTTTATAACCAGCAAAGATTTAACGAGCGGAAAACAATCCATGCTATAATGCTGAATTTACGCATACATAGGTATTTGTAGTTTTATTTAAGGTATTAGCGTAAGAATGATCCCATTTCTTTAATCAATAGGTTAATAATCCTAGTGAGGCGTCCATAAGCGTTCGCAACAAAACCGTCTCGCACTTATTTTTTAATATCGTGATAAAATCAAATCAAATTCATTTATTGCAAATATAGGTAGCACACCAACAATAACTTGGGGTGGGTTTATAAATAACAGGAAAGTTATTGTTGGTGTCACCATATTCTGCTCTAGACATGCAACATCTAGTTCGGAACCTGGTTAGACCCTAAATTAAAAATTATATAGTAATAATATAGTACCTTTACTAGTGTGCATACGAAATTTAGTATTCCAAGTACCTATTACAACAGAAAAACTACTAAAATTATGCTGACATTTCACATTTGTTAAGTTTCTCATCAGTGTGTGTACGAACATGGATTTTGAAAGTAGTGCGGTGAGCAAAGCTACGCTGACATATATCGCATTTGTGAGGTTTTTCACCAGTGTGTCTACGAATATGTATACTTAAAGTATTACGATGAGCAAAACTACGCTGACACATATCACATTTGTAAGGTTTTTCACCCGAGTGAATACGATTATGTTCTTTTAAATGTTTTAATTGAATAAAACTCTTCTCGCATGTATCGCATTTATAAGGCCTTTCTCCAGAGTGAATGCGATTATGTTCTTTTAAATGTTTTAATTGGATAAAACTCTTCTGGCATATTTCACATTTGTGAGGCCTTTCTCCAGAGTGAATACGGTTATGTTCTTTTAAATGTTTCAATTGAATAAAACTCTTCTGGCATGTTTCACATTTGTAAGGTTTTTCACCAAAGTGTTTAAAGTAGTGTATTTCAAAATCCTGTTTGCTACTAAAACTCGCCTGGCAAATGTCACATTTGAAAGCTTTTTCACTAGTGTGTATACGAATATGGATCTTTAATTTACTTCGGTAAGGAAAACTAAGCTGACATATTTTACACTTATAAGGGTTTTCACGCAAGTGAATACGACTATGTTCTTTTAAATGTTTTAATTGAATAAAACTCTTCTCGCATGTATCACATTTGTACGGTTTTTCCCCAGAGTGAATACGATTATGTTCTCTTAAATGTTTTAATTGAATAAAGCTTTTCTGGCATGTTTCACATTTGTATGCTTTTTCACCAGAGTGAATACGATTATGTTCTTTTAAATGTTTTAATTGAATAAAACTCTTCTCGCATGTTTCACATTATAAGGTTTTTCACCAGAATGTATAAAGTAGTGTGATTTACAATCCTGTTTCCGACTAAATCTTTTCTGGCATATTTCACATTTGAAAGGTTTTTTCACCAGTGTGTATACGAATATGGATATTTAATTTATTACGGTGAGCGAAACTACGCTGACATATTTCACATTTGTAAGGTTTTTCACCCGAGTGAATAAGATTATGTTCTTTTAAGTGTTTTAATAGAATAAAACTCTTCTGGCATGTTTCACATTTGTAAGGTTTTTCGCCAGAGTGAATACGATTATGTTCTTTTAAATGATGTGCTTGATAAAAAACTCTTGTGGCATATTTCACACTTATACGGTTCTTCACCAGAGTGTAACCGATGGTGCATTTTTAAACCTTTATTTTGACTAAAACTCTTCTGGCATATTTCACATTTGTAAGGTTTTTCACCAGTATGTATTTGAATATCATTTATTAAGTTCGTAGGTATTGCATTATTATTTACTTGAAATAATTCAGAACAAGCTGTGGTCGTATCGCGTCTCTGGGTGTTTTGTTCAGTTTTCTTGTGCTGGGCTGTTGCAGTATCTTCTAGTCTTGTTATTCTTATGTATGGCTCTTTCTTTAACGCGCCGGGCGCAGCTGTAATAATAAATCTAATGAATAAAGAAAATTTTCAGTAGGACGCTAACGCAGAATTCGGGATAGTTATGTGCAACATCATGATTTTGAAAGTATGTTATTTCTAGCTGTTGCCAGCGGTTTCACAAGCTTAAACATTAAAATTTTGTGACGGGATTATAAAATCGGGATAAAAGTATCCTGTATATTATCCAGGTTTATAAATTATTTGCGTACTAAATATCAAAATCCATTCAGAGGTTTTCGCGTCAGAATAAAAAACATACATACAAACAAACCTTCACGTCTATTATATTAGTAGGATAAGTACGATCATCAAATATCAAGATCGTTCAATCAAGTCATGATAAAAAGTCATTAATTCAAAAAAGGTTGATGAAATCAGTACATTTTAAAGGTCATTTACACAGGACTATCTTACGAAGTGCCCGCCGTTAGCGGTAAGTAGCGGAAAAATCTCCGTCCTTAAGGTAAGAAGACTGAGGATTATTTAATTAAACATTGGCTTACCAAATAGCACATTTATTTTAGAAAATAGTACGAGCATAGCTAAGAAGGATCAAAACCAGGGAAATAATGATATACGACAAACAGGAAAATGATATTCTTTAAGAACTTAATTCTTAAATTATGACTTCGATTGATGATAACTGTACTTTGGCAAAAAAAGCAATAAAACGGAAATAATCTTTTGTTTGCTTGCAACGCTTGAAAATCTTTGAAATTTGTATTAACCTGTTAACCGCCGCAGTTGTATATAAGCAACTTATTATTTTTGAGCCCCTGACACCACAGTTGTAAATTCGCAACAAAAGTCTACGAAGTGATTTTCAAGCATATTTTTATTTACGTAGCAGCAATTTCATAATAATTATAAAGACCACCTTTGCCTTTCAAGGAATTTCTTTCATTTTCCCTAAAATCACTGAAGCTGAGCGCCAAATTAACGGTGAAAAAAACGAATAAAACTCATCGCAAAATTCAAGTGTGACCTTAATCTGTACCGCCAGAGTTGTATAAATACAACAGTAGTGATGTAACACATAAGTTTATTTTTTGTTCATTAATGCCAACTTTAGTTTATTCAAATAACATATAAAAAAGTTAGCCATTCAGAATTAGAAAGTAATTCAATGCTTGTTGCTGTTTGATTCTATTTCTAACTATAACATCTAAAACTTCACATGATTTCTGGTAGATTCATATTACAATTGTAGCAACGGTTTTTACCAAATCGTATTTTAGTAACAACCCTAGCACTTTAATATTATCAAAAGAGTCCAGCGCCGGAGTTGTATATGTGCAACCGCTTGTGACGTCATAAGCGAACTCATAATGATAATAGTGAGGGTACATCTGTTTTATTTGTTAAAAAATTTAATGTATTAGCGGGTACCTAATTTATTTCAATGGGTATTGTGGCTGTGGTTTGTAACAATATTCTTTATTAGAATAGTATAATTTTTTTTTATTTGACTCGCAAAACAATGTCCGTTAAAGCAGTGACAATTAAATGCCCTATCATTGACCATAAATTAAGATTTTTTTTTAAACAGGAAATCTCAAAACTTTCTACTAACATATTCATAGTTTGAGTAATAAAATCGATAACCGGAAATAATTTCACTTGTCCCCGCACTATCTACGCTCTTGTTTATCTCTAACGTTAGCGCCGGAGTTGAATAAATGCAACAATAGGGATTCCAAAAACCGAATTTTGTAGAATTATGAACTAAACTCTATCTTGGCTTTGTTAGTGTCTATGTACATGTTTATAGGTTTTTGATGTGGGTAATTTTAATATTATTATTGTTATGAGGGTAATGAATTGAAAAAACATAAGATTTTCGTAAAAAACGTGTAATTTTACCTTACAAATCTTGTTTGCTGTAGGGATTGGTCCACATCACTATAGTTGACCTTGAAAATATGTGATTGGCGCTAGGGGCACATTTCTTTTTAAGATTGTCTGGCGGTTAAAAGGTTAAACAAAGAACGCAGGTTTGATAAACGTATTAGTGTGCCATAAAAGTAACGAAATAAGTGAAAAAAAAAAACATTCAGAGTGCTGGTAGCGATTTAGATAAGGTTTTAATGCGATGTTTGGCAGAAAAAGGTCCTAAAACCATAACTTTAAGGTTTCAACAGAAATAAAAAGGTTAGGTCAGATCTAAAACGACGCCGTTTCATTAGTGATTATGAGTCCAGGTCCTTTACTATGGGCCTCATAAGTAAGCTCAGTATAGTCCAACGAGCTATGGAGAGGGCTTACTCGGAGTCTCTCTGCGTGATCGACTCAGACATGAGGAGATTCGTAGACGAACCAAAGTAACCGACATAGCCCAACGAATTAGCAAGTTCAAATGGCAGTGGGCAGGCCATATAGCACGCAGAGCTGATGGCCGATAGGGCCGTAAGGTTCTCGAATGGAAACCACGCACCAGCAAGCGCACCGTAGGACGTCCATCCACTAGGTAGGCAGACGATCTTATGAAGGCCACAGGATCACGCTGGAAGCAGGCCGCTTGCAACCGGTCCCACTGGAAGTCTAAAGGGGAGGCCTATGTTCAGCAGTGGACATCTTACGGCTGATATGATGATGATGGGTCCAGGAGAAACAGATATTTTCTCGCCGGTGCCGAAATAAAATGATCATGAAAACTACTCAAATGGGACCGTCTGTCGTCTTTAACCGTTTAAATCATTTGAGGTAATGATAACGCTATGTTGTATTTTTGAATTTCTAAAAATAACAATAAAACACTTGTTTTAAATTAATTGAACATTTAATAAAACAAAAAATAAAATGTTTTTTTCGACATTGTCCGAGTAGTTCCGCTATACGAAGTACATCTACGAATGTTTTGCCTTTTTTCTTAATGATATTTTTATGATGCTATAATATTCAATACGGAATAATAAAAAAAAATGTCTGCGGTTTCAATCGTCCGCATTTCTTACAAGTACGAAGGTTTTCATAACATTCATTTTATAAACTTCACTGACGTTTTCCATGATCTAATATTTATTGTAGCTTTAGTAATGTGCACGTGAAAATGAGTTTTTAAAGTACCTTCTTCAAAAAAACTACTAATATTACGCTGCCATTTCACATTTGTCAGATTTCTCACCACTGTGTGTACGAACATGCATATTTAATGTACTTCGCTGAGCAAATCCACAGTGGCATTTTTCACATTTGTAAGGTTTCTCACCAGTGTGAGTACGAACATGGATATTTAACCCTTTTCTGTATGCAAAGCTTCGCTGACATGTTTCACATTTATAAGGTTTTTCACCAGAGTGTTTACGAAAGTGTTCTTTAAATACTTGACTTCTACTAAAACTCTTCTGGCATATTTCACATTTGTAAGGTTTTTCACCAGTGTGTGTACGAATATGGATATATAAAGTGTAACTGTGAGCGAAATTACTATTACATATATCGCATTTGTAAGGTTTTTCACCCGAGTGAATACGATTATGTTCATTTAAACGTTTTAATTCAAAAAAACTCTTCTGGCATGTATCACATTTATAAGGTTTGACACCTGAGTGTTTCTGCTGGTGTACTTTACAATCTTGTTTCCGACTGAAACCCTTCCGACATATTTCACATTTGTAAGGTTTTACACCAGTGTGAATACGATTATGTTTTTTTAATTGATTTGATTGAGTAAAACTCTTGTGACATATCCCACACTCAAAAGGCTTTTCACCAGTATGTAAACGACAATGTACCTTAAAATTTTGTTTCAGATTAAAACTTTTCCGGCATATATCACATTTGTACGGTTTTTCAACACTGTGTTTTCGAATATGATTTATTAATTTTGATTTTATTGTATAACTACGTTGACACACATCACATTCGTATTGTTGTATTCTGTTTTTCGTAGATGTTGCAGTCTTATTTACTTTAAATGATTTAGAACAAGTTGTGGTAGTGCGTCTCTGGGTGTTTCGTTTAGTTTTCTTGTGCTGAGCTGTTGCAATATCTTCCAGTCTTGTTAGTCTTATGTATAGCTCTTTCGGTAGCGCGCCGGACGCACCTGTGATAATAAATCTAGTCAGTAAGGAAGGTTTTAGATAGGAGGTCAGGGGAACGCGGAATTCAGAATTGACTTTGAAAGTATGTAATTATCTTTAGGTATGGTTCAATAAGTCAGACATTCAAAAATTGTTGATAAAACCAGTAAATCTTGAACGTCATTCAGATCAGACAGCTTTCCATAGAAATGGGAAGAAGTGGCGAGAAAAACACTGTGTATGAGGTTATAAGAAACACGATAATGCAATAAAAAATTAGCTTATCAAATAATAAATTTATTACAAAAACTTTCCACAAGTTACGAGTAGCCTAGCACAGGACTATATTCCTTAAAAATAATTATTTTATCATAAAAATATGTACTACAATGTTTTATTTTATAAACACTCAGGTAAACCTATAATATGTGACATCTTATCATGTGTTACGAGCACATAGCAAAACTTTAACGAACTGACAACGTCTTCCATTCACTCCGCAGCATGACCTAAACTAATTCCGGACGCAAGAGGTCGCCGCCTATCGCCTCCGTGAGGACAAAGCGTTGGTCTGCTTTAATGGGGTAGACCTGTACCATATGTTCCACCGTGACCTCCGGGCGATCTGGACAGTAAAGACACTGGGTGTCACCACTGTGCGGATCGCCCAGCGTTTCTTTATTCCCAATCAGAAACAGGAACCTCCCGGAACATAAGTGTTCGTTGGGGCCTGCAGCCACTCCTCAAAGAGCTTTTTTTATCGTGGTAAAATCATTAAATGAGTTCTCCGACTCAGGGCAGGGCGGGAGGGATTGTCAGACTTGTACTGACTAAATGCACGGTATCCTTCAATAGCCCTTTACGTCCCTGGGTCTCGGTAATTCAGGGAAATCCCGCGAATTTGACTTTTGCTTGGGCTTTGGCCCTCTAAGGGAGGCCCGTCATTACGTTGACACTCTATGAGGCGCGCGTGGAATGCAACCAGCAGTCGTGCCGTACATGGTCCATGGTCGGACAGCGAATCACCCATTACTCGCCACCGACATGCCAGCGCCTACGGTGGCCGCAGATCGTCTGCCGAAGTCCGTCGCCGTGGGTGTCTACCACTAGGGCTGGGGTGGAGGGTGGACGCTGTCCTCTCCATCACGCGGCGCGCCTCCTCCTTCGCGGGCATGACTGCTTCGCAGAAGGAGGCGACCGCTTTCCACTCCGTCTCGCACCGCAGCATGGCCATGGCATGGCAGTTGAGAAAAATTACGCCGACTTTTCACATTTGTCAAGTTTTTTGACAGTGTGTTTATAAACATGGTTATTAAAACTTTTTCGGCAAGCAAAGCTACGATGGCATTTCTCGCATTTGTGAGGTTTCTCACCAGTGTGACTACGAAGATGGATGTCTAAAACTCCTTTTCTAGCAAAGCTTCGCAGACATATTTCACATTTATAAGGTTTTTCACCAGTGTGAATGCGTTCATGCTCTTTTAAACGTTGTGATTGATAAAAACTCTTCTCACATATATCACATTTGTAAGGTTTTTCACCAGTGTGTGTACGAACATGAACTTTTAAATCATTTAAGTATCTAAAGTTTCGCTGACATATTTCACATTTATAAGGTTTTTCGCCAGTGTGAATAAGATTATGTTGTTTTAAATGTTTTAATTGAAAAAAACTCTTCTGGCATGTTTCGCATTTAAAAAGTCTTTCACCAGTATGTTTAAGGTGGTGTATTTTCAAATATTGTTTCCGACTGTAACTATTCTGGCACATTTCACATTTGTAAGGTTTTTCACCAGTGTGAATATGATAATGATGTTTTAAACTCTGTAATTGATTGAAACTCTTCTGGCATTTATCACATTTGTAAGGTTTTTCACCAGTGTGTATACGATAATGTTTTTTTAAAAACTGTGATTGACTAAAACTCTTCTGGCATGTATCACAGTTGTAAGGTTTTTCACCAGTGTGTACACGATTATGTATTTTTAAAAGAGAAACGCGATTAAAACTCTTCTGGCATATTTCACATTTGTACTGTTTTTGACCAGTGTGTATTCGAATATGACTTATTAATTTTGATTTTAATGTGTAACTACGTTGACACACATCACATTCGTATTTTTGTTTTTTATTTTTCGTAACTATTGCAGTATTATTTATTGTTGATAATTTGGAACAAGCTGTGGTCGTGCGTCTCTGGGCGTTTCGTTCAGTTTTCTTGTGCTGGGCTGCTGCAGTATCTTCTAGTCTTGTTATTCTTACGTATAGCTCTTTCATTAACGCGCCGGGCGCACCTGTGATAATAAATCTAATAAGTAAGGTTTTCAATAGGACGGCAGAGGAACATTTGGGATGTAAATCTCGATGTTGATTTTGAAAATAGTGTGATACAATACAGTGAAAATGATTACTCATTTATTAAAAAAAAGGCTGATAAAATCACTACTATATATCAGCAAAACATAATTCTTATGGTGATGGATGGATCGGCAAGAAATGACAATTTTAATAAAAATCGAGGTTTTTAAAGTTTCAAGTTGATCCAACAATAAAAAACGAACGGGCTCTCAGTCCAGATGCACATCAACACTAATAAAATGTTTTTCAGGTTTATCATTGCATCACCATATTCATCAAATCATTCATTCACGTCGCTGCAATATCGTGTTGAGACAGATATTTATTTGCAATTAAGTTGTACACTTTGTTCTGATCACTGGCACAGAATACCTAATAGTATTACGAACAGAAGAATCACTAACAAAAAAAAACAAACAAATGTAAAATCTATGAACGAGAGAATAAAGTACAATTCAACTGGCAGCCGTACCGCTCACCTACTTTTAAAATAGCTTAAACTTCCCGTGAGCAAGCAAAAATGTACTGAATGGACAAAGCGCGAGAGTTTATTTTGGTTTATCTGACGCTAACGTCACGCCAAGGTCAATGCTCGCCGAGCTCAATAGGGTTGCGACTTACGAGTTTAAGAAGCACAGTTAGGTAGGTAGGTAGGTGTATTTTATTTTAATTTTTTAAATTACATTTATACTACACCTGCTTGGAAAGTACCTTGATACTTTATCAAATTCACGGAAGAAAGTACGTCATTGCATATCGAACAAATATGCGGGGAGAAAACGCATCTGAGCAGGAGAGAAAAGTGTATGAAAATCCATTTCTTACGTGGTTTTTATTTTTTAATTTTGGGTAAGACTATGCGCCGGTAACCTAAATATCAAAAGTAAAAAGTTTTTACTGTGAGTTTTCATCTACAAGTTCGCAAAATGGCACTGGCCACTAGCTGTGCGTTGGATGGTGTCGGGCTGGCAGTGCGACCCTGCGGCGGCAGGATAAACAATTTGAAAAAAGAACATGTAAAAATTGCAGACGCTTTTTAAAATTTTTGTGTTGTTTGAGGATTCAGTTTCCGTAGAAAGTAATTTAACCCTTAAAGTCACTTTGCATAGTATACTATACACTCAAATATAAAAAAATATTTTCGGAAAATAAATAATATTAAATGAAATATTTTTACAAAAAAGGTATGTCAGAGCGCCGTTCTCTCCGATAGTAAGTAAACGAACGTATTATTTTCGGTATATTTGACAATTATGACAAAAATGCAAAACCATGCGGAGGAATCCTGATAAACGTCACTGTAAAATGTATTATAATTTCTTATTCATTATGAAAATCTGTTCTGCGTTCTGTGAATTCAAATCATAAACATATTGAGCTCCTGTTAGTGCTAAATTATCTACGTTATATACAATTTTACATAGCTTTTCACAACCGCAATCTTGGATGTATAGCATACTATACATTGCCACTGTTTGCTAAAATGATATTTTGTTAATGATGTATATCATTCTATACACTGCCAACTTATGGTTGGTGGTGATGTTATGGATGATTCTTCATTTACACTCAGAATCTAGATTTTTGAAGCCCCAAAATTGTGTCCGAAATAGGCAAAGATCCAACACCACTCACACTTATTCATTTGAGAGCATTTCATTGTGATAAGTAATACAATTTCAATGATATACCATGTTTCGCATGACTACCCTCCTTGCAGTTAAATCGTCGCTGTTTACGCTGCAAACTACGTCAAAAAGAGACCAAAGAAAATACAGAGGTCTGCTAACTGGATAAAAAGACAAAAATAAAAATACAAACAGAAATTTTAACTTTTTTTGCAATGGATTAAGAGAAAATCTCAATATGCAGCTGAATTGTCTTATCGAGGCTTTAAGGAACCTGTTTCATGCAATTGATTGACGGTGAGCTACTGCTATGGATTTTTCCTGAAGACATTACACCTGATATAGCAAATAACACTAACATATACAGCATTCTAAACGAGATAGTCAACATAAGCGCTTAGAGAGGATACAGTTGATTTTTTTCCACCAATATATTGATGGGAGATATTGATATCCCACTTGTGCAACACCACTAGAATTATTGGTAGACTACGGCAAGATTGCAGACGTTATATTTTTCAAAAGTTTTCAACTGAAAGGTCACTGGATGGAACATAGCAAGTATCTGAGGAGCAAATATTGCAAAAAAAGGCCAAAGTATTACTCGTTTGACCTAGTGCAATGTCCACCGTTGTTACGGGGTTAAAAGGAATTGTTTTGTAGGTTATCATAAGCACTGATTGTCATTATTTTATTATAATTAGAAGCAGTTTTGTTGTTATCTTATTTTGATCAACCTATGTCAAAAGTGTATTTTGTATATTATACTATACGCTCCTTACGGTTGAGAATTACTTAAGTCGGTGGCAATGTATAGTATAATATACACTAATTATCTCAGATTACCAGCTAATTAGATTTTTTTCACTATTTTTCCTACCCTTATCATATGCCAAATAAACATAAGCAAAAATAATTTTGATGTTTTACCTCGATGAAACGTCTTGCGACTTTAAGGGTTAATTTATTTTCCTCGTAGGTGTAGTATAAAGCACAATGTATCACTCGAGAGAAAGTGCGATTCCCGATCTCGGGTATTTTAAAGTCCTCGCCTACGGCTCGTCCTTTAAACGACACCCTCGACGGTAATCGATCGCTTTCTTCTATCGGTGAACAATGTACTATATTAACATAAATGTTCCTCAAGGAATTTTGTTTTATCATCAGCCTATATCTTTTTGATTTCGTCATCGATTACTGCAATAATACATTATCGATAGATAGCACAGCGTCGTTAGAAATAATATACAATAATATTATCTTTTCCACCTACTATTGTTATATGTTCAAAAATTTCTTCTTAGAAAAAAAAATAGGGAATATTTAAATATATTCGCCACCCGAGTCGCTGTGATCTAGTAAGTTTTATAGTATAGGAGCAATGACCCGATTTGGTAAATAAATATAAATGTAGGTAAAGTTATATTATGGTCGTCAGTTCTGTACCCCTAGCACGAGTTTTCACTATTTTACTTTACAGAGTCTTTCCAGTATTTACAGCGTTTCTTGTATGAAAAAATGGAACAGCGCCTCTGGTATGCGAAGAAGAAACTAATTTTTTCCTTGACAATTGTCATTTTGAAATTGTCAAACTTCCAGTTTACTTTACGTCTCAAATACTGAAAACTCGAGCTAAGGGTACTGTTGTAACGGCTTTCGCGGGTCAACTCAACCTATCTAACCCCTTCTGCTTTACAACTTCCAAAAAATAACAGAAATCATCGAATTTTACCGATTATTTTCGAAAGACTATTTTTTTATATTCCGATTATTACAGAATAAAGTTATACTTTTCAATTTCATGCGTTGAGTAAACAGACGCTCTTACTTTTTTATAGTTCATTATATAATTATTTCATACATTATTGCTACTTTCATGCATATTTCAGCGGGCTGATTGATGTAAATAAAATATGAAATGAAAGCATACATAATACTGATCGTATTTTGTTTTACTTAACAAAACCGTGAGGCTCCTATCACTGTAATTATTTAAACAATCAAAAGCTACGCCGTATTTGCTTTTCTTCATATTTTATTATCTTCACTTTTACTTATACGTAACAAAAATAAATGAGATACATAAATGCGCGCAAACCGGGCGACGCGCGACAGCCGACTGTTACGGCCTCCACATTGTGGCCGCAGTCTACTATTTACTTGCAGTTTCATACCTACACCGCGGAGTGAGTCATGCCTGTCACCGGGGAAAATAAGCAGTAGTACAGCTGCTGATTTACCGATAAACTATGTAGGAATTTGCGAGAATATTTGAATGCCCCCTCGAATTTTTGTGTTTTTACTAAAATGTGCGTTTTTAATTCCATAAAAATACTTTCGGTTTCGTAAACTCTACTATAGAATTCGTTATGACAGAATACAGCCTCCATTATAACGACGTTATGTTACTAGACTCCGCATGCACCAGCTAACGAACAAAAACTATTCTGTCAAATCGCTGTGATTGGCTAACTGAAGGTCTGTTCTGTCTCAAGGTATGTTAACGGCTCACATAAGTGGTCGAAATAATACGGTTATAAGACTTTTTTGCCTAATGTGTTCACAGACATCGGTCGCCTGTTATTAAGAGTCTAGTAATATATCGTCGTTGCTCCATTACATGAAGTTAGGGTTCCTTATGAATGTGTTCTTATCCCATAAAATAATGTGATGAATATTCGTCTGCCGACGTCCGTCGCCGTGGCCTACCACTGCGGCTGGGTTGGAGGGAGGACGCCGTCCTCTCCCTGCTCCTTTCCCTCCTTTGCGACCATGACTGCTTCGCAGCAGAAGGCGACCGCTTCTCACTCCGTCTCGCCGCCCCCGCGTATGCTCCATCGTGTTCTCCGGGCGATCCTCGCAGTGGTGACACCCAGGTGTTTCTTCTCTCCTATCAGACACAGGTGTCTCCCGAGACTTCAGTGTTCGGTGAGGACGCCGCCTGTCCAGCCACTCTTCAAGTATCAATAAGCTTTTGGAATTAAACCAGTATTTACGTACTCGAATCTAGCGTTTTTTTTTTTCCCTTTTCAGCGCAATTTTTACCAAAATCATTGTCCATATTTAAATAGTTTTCACTTACGGAAAATGATTACGCTCGGTTATCCAATAATCCAAAATCGGATGAAACCGTAGTCAATGCGACGACTAAAGCGAAGTTGATCTTAAAGCCCGGTTTCGACCGCGAACGGAACGGACACATTAATGACTTCGTTAAACTCGCAAGCGCAAACTGCATACTTGTATTTCCACCAACAAATAGTTTTTCCATTCTCAAAGCGAGCTCATTTTTACTCTTTCCACCCGCTGAGTCATTAATGTGTCCGTTCCGCTTGCAATGGAAACCGGGCTTAACAATTGACCCGGCACTTTATGTGCACATAAAAGACTCGAAAACATTCTTTGTGTACCTAAAAATTCCAACTTCGATTTATAATAACCAGTTTTAAGTGAACAATTCAATTTAAACCTTCTTTTTCGAGGCATATTAAAGCACAACGAGGCTCATATTCAGTAGAGAGCTACACACACCGGCAAAATTAGGGGAACACTAAAAAAAGGTCGCATTTTTGTCAAATCTTTCGTTGATACGATCAGTGTTTACATTTTTTAGGTTCCTACCCTGATAATATACGGCATTAGTACACTTATTGACAGGTTTTAACAGTCCAACAGAAATAATACCCTCATAAGTGTTTTTAGGTAGTCAGCGCTTTTGAGTGTTTTTGTTTTGAAAGTTCGTTTTTGCTGTTAATTTTTGCCCTAGCTAATGTTGTGGTGTCTGTATGGTGAGTTTACATTGTATAGCATTCAAAATGAGTGATTTAGCTGTAACATAAGTCGCTAAAGCTGTGACAATGATCAAGGAAAGTCATTACTACCGCTCAGTTACTCGAACATTGGGTGAATTAATATCCATGATCTAAACTCATGTGCAATGATACAGACAGATTGGATTTTATGTAAAGAGACTCAGACAAGGCAAAAATCGCGCAACGAGTCCCACAGACTACCATTTTATAAAAATGCAAATTTTGAAAAATCGTCCTCTAAGGCTGTTCAGGCCCTAAATTTCCTTGAATAAGTGCACGACGTGCATGTTAGTGATTAAACAATGAGAAAAAGGTTAGATGAAGTTGTTTTGAAGTGAAACGCGCCAGAAAAACCTCCAAATTTTGTTGTAGATCATCGCAATGCAAGATTAGCGTTTGCTCGTCAGCAACAAGATTAGTCCTATGAATGGAGTTCAGTTTTATTATTTGATGAAAGCCGTTTTTGTTAAAATTTAATAAACGGGACTAAAAGGATGTGGAGATATCAAAGAGAACGTTTGAATCCACGCAAATTTTATCAATACAGTGTCATACATTGGAGGGAATGTTATGGTGTGGGGAGGCGTATCTTTGACTGCTCACACAGCTTTAATAATAAATCATAGCGGTTCTCTGACTGCACTCAGGTATGAAACAGAGATCTACAATTTTTGTGTAATGTTTATTGTCTCATTCATAGGCCCAGATTTTGTTGTTGGGTCTAAACAGTCACCAGGGAACGATTTTTCAGAGTTTGCATTCTTATAAAAAGGTAGTATAAGGGACTCGTTGCGCGATTTTTGCCTTGTCTGAGTCTCTTTACATAAAATCCAATCTGTCTGTATCATTGCACATGAGTTTAGATCATGGATATTAATTCACCCAATGTTCGAGTAACTGAGGCGGTAGTAATGACTTTCCTTGATCATTGTCACAGCTTTAGCGACTTCTGTTACAGCTAAATCACTCATTTTGTATGCAATACAATGTGAACTCACCATACAGACACCACAACATTAGCTAGGGCAAAAATTAAACAGCAAAAAACGAACTTTCAAAACAAAAACACTCAAAAGCGCTGACTACCTAAAAACACTTATGAGGGTATAATTTCTGTTGGACTGTTAAAACCTGTCAATAAGTGTCCTAATGCTGTATATTATCAGGGTAGGAACCTAAAAATGTAAACACTGATCGAACTAGTGAAAGATTTGACAAAAATGCGACCTTTTTTTAATGTTCCCCTAATTTTGCCGGTGTGTGTATATAAGAAAATGAGGATCCTTAGAAGCGATAATGGGAAAGAATTCTGCAATAAAGAATTGATGATTATCTAAAAAACTCAGGGATAATTCATCAGAGAAGTAACCCGTTAACGCCTGAGTACAATAGTTTGGCTCAAAGTTTCAACAATACTGTAGTGGAAAGGCTAGATCGTCATCGCTCATCGATGCAAACCATGAAGGAAAGTTTAGGGCTGAAACAACTAGCAATATAGTCTACTAATAAAATAGGACAGTTGCATCAGCTCTTAATGGAAAAATGCAGAACAAGAACTCAACCTCCTCAGAGTTTTTGGACGTGCAGTGATGACACATAAACCTAAAGTGAAGATACTCCAATGATGTCAAAAGGCTGAGAAATGCATTTGAGTTTGTTAAAGTGAACGTTTATCGAATCTACAATCCAACGACTTAAGAAGTAACAATTTATTTTTTATGCGTGGTAACATCATCAAATGAGTCCTCTCACCCCTGGCAGGGCGGGAGGGACTGTCAGACTTGTACTGACTAAAATCCACGGTGTCCTTCAATAGCCCTTTATGTTCCGGGGTCACGGTGATGGAAATAAGTCCCGCGACCCCGGCAGGCTTTGGCCCTTTGTGAGGGGCCCCAACATTTTGCTGACAACTCTTTGAGGCGCGCGTGGAACACGACGCGCCGTCGTCCCGGGTATGGTCTATGGTCGGACAGCGAGTTGCCCTTTACTCGCATGCCCGCGCCTACGGTGGCCGGAGATCGTCTTGCGACGTCCGACGACCGTGGGCGTGCACCACTGCGGTTGGGGCGGAGGGAGGACGCTGTCCTCTCTCTCACGACCCGCCACCTGCTTCACGAGCATTACTGCTTCGCAGAAGATGGCGACCGCTTCCCACTCCGTCTCGCCCCGCAGCATGGCCGAAACCAATGCCGGGCGCGAGAAAGAAGTAACAACTAGCCGTGATGTGATTCATCATCATTATTTCAAAATCAATTAGCGTTTTTCTTTTAATAAAAACCATCCCAAGATTTTGTAAAATAAATGTAACTATCGAATCCCAAAAACCATAAGTTTTTCAAAGCAATGGTTAAAAAGTTACAAGGGTTTAAACGTCGTCGGGCCATCGAAATGCGGCGAACCACGCGGCCATGGAGATCTTTAAAACAAAGCATCGCAGAGACCTGATATTTTGGGATTATTAGAACGAAATTGTAAAAATGTAGAAATAAAAGCGTTCTTTATATTTTAGAGGCTGTAAGACTAAAACCTCATGGCCGCGCCATTGAAAGGGTTACAAAAAACTTTATCACCGATATCTCGCTGAAAAAACAAAAGTAAGTTTTTTGTAAAACACAGTTTTTTTTAAATATATTTATTTTAGGTCACTTTTTAACATCACAGGTCTTTAATACACAGATTTCATTTTGTCGAAAGTAGTAAAATACAACAAAAATCCTAGGTTTATATTTCAGGAAACTATAAGACTAAAACCTCATGGCCGCGCCATCGAAACGTTTAAAATTAAGTTTTTCGCCAATATCTCGCTGAAAAAGCATCGTAGAAGTCTGAAGTTTTTGTAAAACCTAGATATAAAACCAGTATAAGCTGACCGTTGAATATGCGGAAAAACTACTTCACTGGCGTTTTTCGGATTTTATTATTTCTTATAGCTTTACTAGTGTGCGATTTAAAGTCCCTATTTGAAAAAAGCTACGCTGGCATATTTCACATTCGTAAGGTTTTACCTCAGTGTACACCCTACACATCAAGCTGTACAAAAACCAGTTTGTCTTGGTTTAACTTCGTGCGACTTTTTACACACAATGAACGGTCAGCTAATACTGGTTTTGCATAGCTTAATATGTAGCCGTGTGTACACAAACATGGACTTTTAAGGTAGTACGGTGGGCGAAACTACGCTTACAGTTTTCGCATTTGTAAGGTTTTTCACCGGTGTGTATACGATAATGAGTTTTTAAAATATCAACTTGAGAAAAACCACGCTGGCATATTTTCACACTTGTAAGGTTTATCACCCGTGTGTGTTAAAGTATGTCTTTTTAAATGATGATCTCGACTGAACCTCCTCTTGCATATTTCACATTGGTATGGTGTTTCAACCGGAGTGTACACGATTATGAACTGTTAAATGTTGTTCACAATAAAAACTCTTCGGGCATGTTTCACATTTGTAGGGTTTTTCACCAGAGTGTGTGCGAAAATGGTATTTCTCTAGTTCCTTGGGAGTTAAAACTTTTCTGGCATATTTCACATTTGTAAGGTTTTTTCACCAGTGTGTATACGATAGTGTATTTTTAAATACGTTGATCGATTGAAACTCTTCTGGCATATTTTGCATTTGTTACGTTTGTCACCCGTGTGTCTTCTTAAATGATTTATTAAGCTAGATCTTTTCGTAAAACTATGCTGACAAACATCACATATGTATTTTTTTTTCGGGTCATTCGTTTGTATAGCAGTATCATTTAGAATATTTCTAATAGCTTTAGAATTCGCTTTAAGTTTTTTGATTTTAGAACGAGCTGTGGCTGTGCGTCTCTGGGTGTTTCTTTTAGTTTTCGTCTGCTGTGCAGTCATTGCATCTTCTAGTCTTGTTTTTCGTGCGTGTAGCTCTGATTTCAATACGTCGTTTGCACCTGTGATTATAAATTTGTAAGTTACGAAGTTAAGTAAGTAGTTAAGTAACGATCTATTAAGTATTGTCTACTAAGAAGTGAGCTCTTAAATAAGTTCTTATTTATTTATTTTAAAGAGAAGTCTCTGCTAAATGCGACACCATAAGTTTGCACAGGCACATAGGAATCAGATTAGCTCAGGGTGAGCCTCTATCACCGTTGTTAAAATAACAACATTTTTGATGAAGCTATTACTAATATTTGTAAAACAGTTTATTGTGAGGTTATTTATTTATTATTTATTTATTTATTATATATGATTATTATAATTTATAGGGAAGAAGTGACGCGAAAAATCCTGTGTGTGAGTTTAAAAGAAAGAGGATAGTGCAATAAAACATTAGCTTATCAAAAATAGCACACGCCTATATTCCTTAAAAGAAATTATTAAAATAAAATAAGTACTATTAAGTTTTATATTATAAACACTCAGGTAAACCCATTAAATGTGACATCTTATTCATGTATTACGAGAATAGCATAGCAAAACTTTAACGAACTGACAGCGTCTTCCACTCACTCCGCAGCATGACCTAAACGAATTCCGGGCGCAAGAGGTCGCCTAAAGCTGGTAGACTCAGTGACGGATTAACCCTTAATCAAATTAAGTAATCGCCTAGGGCATCACGTCTGGGGGAGCACCATAAGCACAAAAAATCATAAGGACAGATTTTATTGTGCTTCTTCTGATGCCCCCCATGGGCATCACATCTCACTCTCACGTCACCAAAAGCTTACTGAAACAGCTTAAAAATTCTAGATCGCTTCGCTCGCTATTCCATTGCATCGTGCATAGGCCTGGCTACCTTATTTATTGTATATACAAAAAAGGTGGAAAAAAAAATTCGAGCTCGCTTCGCTCGATGTTGCAGATCCCTAGGTTTTGATTTACATACTGAACGAAGTAGTTTCCTACATTCATACCTCCCTTATCACTAATAAATACGTTAAAAAAAATTAAAGGCAGGCACTACTGTGGATAGTGGGAGACGCTCACGGCAAAGGACGCCGCGAGGCGATTTCCGGCCACTGTAGGCGCAGTCATCGTTCGATTGATCGGATGGCGGGTAATGGTTGACTCTACGTCTGATCACGGACTGTTCCAGGGGCAACGGCGCGTCGTGTTCCACGCGCACCTTAAAGAGCTATCAGCATACTGACTGTGCCCCCCTTTAGAGGGAAAACACTGCCAGGGTCGTGGGACTTAATCTCATACAATAACCGTAATCCTGGAACGTAAAGGGCTATTGAAGGATCACCGTTGATTTTAGTCAGTAAAAGTCTGATAGTCCCTCCCTCCCGTCCCGTACTGGGCGGGGTGACCTATTTGATGTAATTAATCACAAAAAGAAAACCTGTGGATAGGGGGGCACCAAGGTTTTAATTGCTTAGAGCATCAAGTAGCCTTAATCCGTCACTGGCTACGATATGTTTTTTCATCTACTTGTAGATAGCCGCACATTTTATGTCATTATATAGTAGTGGTAAGGATGATTTTCACTTGTAGTTGGAATCGGTCGTATTGCGTCGCATCGCGACATTGGCAAGATCCCTAACTGTCTCTGTGCTAGGCAGAGGAGTCCACCTGCACCTATAGTGCGGGGTGTGCGGCAAACACGGGCGCCGGGCTACGACGATATATTACTAGACTCCTCATGCACGATCTAAGGAACAAAAACTATTCTGTCAACTCGCTGAGGTACTACGTAAGCGAGGGGGACGGGGTACTGCGTTGTGCTTGGCTAACTCAAGGTCTGTTCTGTCTCAAGGTATGTTTACGGCTCACAGGAGTGCTCGAAATAAGACGGATATAAGACTTTTTTGCCTAATCTGTTGACAGACATCGGTCGCCTGTTATTGGGAGTCTAGTAATATATCGTCGTTGGCGCCGGGTCTTCGGGGGTGCCGAGCGCCCTCTAATGCGACACCTCCAATGATGCGTCGATGCCGGCGCTCTCAAAGACCCTGCGCTCGTGTTATGGCCGACGCCGGGAACGCGGTGGCAAAGCTAGGCTACTCCTTTTTCAAATCTAATGTATTTACATAATAAATTTTGTTTCAAAGTCAAATCAGACTTAAAACAGATAATTAAAGATTACATTGGCGTAATGTCGCATCGCTACAAAAGGCGCGTGCCGGCATCGGCACCGGTTCGTTTTGATTCGTTTGACAACACGCCGACAATCATTGCTAACTCGGCTGTATTAGAATGTTATAAAGTTCAAATTAATATTCTCAAGGACGTGCGGCGGCCATTTTCAATGGCTTGCGTACGCGTTTAAAAGAACTATAAGTTGTGATTTTTTATTCTTGTAACCCGTTCCTTCCTAAAAAAAACTTTTAGCTTCCCGACATCTTTTTAAAATTGCACCATTTGCATCCGAATTTCCGTTTAAAAATATAAGTGTTAGTATTTCATTTTGAGCCCGCTCCTACTAGAGGCTAGGGTAATGGTTGCACGTCACAAGGGCTAGAGACGCCTCAGAGGGCCAATTCTCGGTTTTAGAGATGGTATCGAACTTCTAATGACGTCATTTTTAGACAAATTTAGAAGTTGCTATTCTGGAGATAACGAATTCGCCATTTGTCGAAGGCTAACGTAAGAGTTCAGTAAAATTTGTCGATAAAAACACGTCATTAGAAATTTTTTGTCGAGTTCGACACCATCTCTAAAACCGAGAATCGGCCCCCTGGTGCTGGGGTCTAGGTTGGCGAGTTGTAATCCTTGTAGTTTATATTTACGTGTGACACATTAGAATACCAGGTCAGCGTATAGAGAACCACGTGAATTTTACAAAACTTTATTCAAAAAATACTCGACTTACCCATGTGTCTTGAATTCTTGAAGATTAATTCACTTCACTGTTACATAATATAAATCAATGACATGTCAAAATCAAAGCATTTATTTCAAGCAGGCCAGTTATGGCACTTTTGAATTGTCAAAAGACAAAACAGTTCAAAAATAATTATGTTGCCACAGTCCCAGACACAAGACATAAAAACTGTGAAAGTACCGTAGATGCCCGTTCCAAGAAATAGATCTCTATGGAGAAGAACGGGCAAGAAACTCCATGGACACTCTTTTTAGATCGCCAAAATTATTACAGAACCTTTGTTACATCATTCCTTTCAGATGGTACGTTATGTGAGAACGATGTAGCAAGTTAAAAAGTGTCTAGAGGAAATATAAAAAAGACAATTCAGAAATAAAATTATTGATAATTAAAATAAACCGTGGCAGCTAAGAGATGACCAGTCCCAACTGACAGCACCCGTTCATGAACATGACGCATGATATCAGCACCATTCAGCTCAACCATTTTGAAGGGAACTAATGATCCGACAGGATCGTCCTAAGTCCGGGTCAGTAAAATTTGAGATAATATGAAAACGAGCAACAATAATATCGGAACCCAAAAAAAAATGTTTTAAAACAACGAATACAAAAGCACAATAATAGTTAAGTACATATACAGCACGCAACGACGATATATTACTAGACTCCGCATGCACGATCTAAGGAACAAAAACTATTCTGTCAACTCACTGAGGTACTTCGTAAGCGAGGGGGACGGGGTACTTCGTTGTGATTGTCAACTCAAGGTCTGTTCTGTCTCCAGGTATGTTTACGGCTCACAGGAGTGGTCGAAATAAGACGGGTATAAGACTTTTTGGTTTTAATGTGTTGACAGACATCAAATCGCCTGTTATTAGGAGTCTAGTAATATATCGTCGTTGACAGCACGTGTGGTAATTACAGAGACATTATGCAGCAGTCTCTCAATGGTGGCCTAGTAGTATCGGTCCTGACTTACTTGTAGGTCGTAGGTTCAAACCCAGCCAGATGCATTACTTTGTATAATTTATTTCATCACCACTGTTCCCAAAACGGTGAAGGAAAACATCGTGAGGAAACCGGTAATGTCGTAGAACCAACAATTCGAAGACATGTGACATCTACCAACCCGCACTGGGCCCGCGTGGTGGATTATGGCCTTACTACATCTCACAGAGAGGAGGCCTGTGTTCCAGCAGTAGGAACAGTTTGTTACTGATGATGCAGCAGTCGACTAAGGGCCTAAGGTGCGCGGGCGCCGGGCAGTCTAACCTATGAGTGTGTGGGCATACGCAGCGTACGCGAGTGTGAGATGTGTGCGTGAACCTCACTTTCGCCCTACTTATCGGTGAGGTAATTTGTAGTTCAACGTTTAGCTTTGGCAATAAATTCATTTGCATGTACGTAAGTCTCATAGATTCATAGATATTTGTGTTCGACATATCAAATAACTAAAATGGCCGCCTTTCGCGAGGTGTTGGAGTAAGATTTCGATTTCGAGTCGATGAAAATGAGTCTATATATCCTTCAAACAATGATATTATAAGTAAAAAGTGTAGACACGCTCAGAAAGTGACGCGCTCAAATGTGGTCAATTGACAAACCTTGACTATTTTTGTCTCTTTTTCACTTGCGATGGCCATCCTACTTCAGCGACTAATCGTGATGTAGTGTGCTATTGCAATATTTAGTTATTCATGTGTGCGTTAGTGTGCCGTTCTCGAAGATAGAATGTCGTGTAGGTAACGTATTTATTCATTTATAATATCATTGGACATTTAACCTGTTTATTTGGTTTTTCCACAGTATTTTTATTGTAGAAATAGCACTCAAACTACATTTGAGTGCTAAATCACCTAGTATAGGTGATTTATTATAAGTTAACTGCACGCGTAGCATGGCGATTCTATCTCTATTCTACCAAGAAAAGACAAAGTTATTTCATCGTTATATCTACAGAAATCGACTGTTTTTTTGCACAAAATATGACACCATTCGTACACTATTGAAGAAAAGGTTTTTTTTTCTAAAAAACTTAGATTACCATGTTTAAAATGATAAAAATATTTCTACGTTCTGTCATTTTATTAATAATAATAATATTCGACAACGCCATCTAGTCCCAAGCTAAGCAGAGCTTGTGTTATGGGTACTAGACAACTGACAAACATACTTATATATCTCTAAATACATACATATTATAGATAAATTACACCCCAGACAGAACAAATGATCATGCTCATCACACAAAACATTTGTCCTGGGTAGGAATCGAAACACACGACCCCCGGCATAGTAATCAGGGTCACTAACCACTAGACCAACAGGCCAGTCGATTTTGTCTTTTCTTCCGTCGACAAAACCCCTTTCTACAGTTGCCATGCTACGCTGTTTAATGTCATATAAAATTGACTATTCAGGGTGGTGAAATGCGACGTTGGGATACGGAACGGAACGCGCTGTCAGTAAAGGCCTTGAAAAATAAGCTGTGAAAATACCAATGTCTTAAAAACCTTTTAACCGCCAGACTTCATATCAATTGTCGTGCCCCCAACGCCAGGCTACAAATCGGTGAAATACAAGTTCCTCTCTTTCTGCTACTCTTAAGATCCGATTTGTAAAATATTTATGGTGAACGATAAAAAAGTATTATATCTGTTTATCTACTTAAACGGAGCGATAGATAAATGCAGTAAAATCATACAAAAATCGTGAATATTCTCTGTCGGATATATCCCATTCTGGATTAATGGACCGAAAGAATTTCTCGGATACATACAACGTTGGCGGTTAAGGTCCAACCAGCCATTTCATAAAACACTAGGAACAAAAAAAAACAGACAAAGTTATTCCTAGGGCTTTATGATCTTGGGAGGGTTGTATTGGTGATTTTGATGATTATAATTCTGTAACTACATACGTCTTACAGCCGCGAATAATATTTTAATCAACATAAAACATAGCAATGTCCTGCAAATTGCAAAAAAAACGCAAGAAATTTTGAATTTCGCTGGTTGGAGCATTCCCCTTAAGAGGTTTTTTTTTTATCGTGGTAAAATCATCAAATGAGTCCTGCCACCCCCGGGCAGGGCGGGAGGGACTGTCAGACTTGTACTGACTAAAATCCACGGTGTCCTTCGATAGCCCTTTATGTTCCGGGGTCACGGTGATGGAAATAAGTCCTGCGACCCCGGCAGGCTTTGGCCCTCTGTGAGGGGGCCCCGTCATTTCCCCTTAAGAGGTTAAAGAAAAATTCCTATCAGGCGGACCACTGCTCAAAATTATTAAAAAAAAAACAATGCTTACTTTCTGTCTCCTCAGTTTTTTGTCTCTTCACAGGTACCTCTGGTTCTTCTTTAGTTTTAAGCTGCATCAAAGGTGTATCATCTTCTGAATCTGACTCAAAACGATTTGTTGTCATATCTTCTAGATCTGGACAGCTTTCTTGATATTCAAGTTCTGAAAAACACAAAAATTCACTCGCAATACTCTTAAAGCTGTTGGATGTTCCCTCTCGGATACATCCGGGGAGACCAGTTTTTGACCATCCTGGGATGCGGGCAAAAACTCTTCCTTAGGCAATGTGTGGCTTACGGGTCTCTTTGCCCGTATGCGAATAGCCTGTCGTGTGGACGCTCCAACGCGTGTCCCTCTGATCGGCAGAGGGCACAGCGGCGGAGCGGGCTTGCGGACGGTGAGTAATGGGTTAGCTCGCCATCCGACCGAGGACCAAGCCCGGGTCGGTTGGCGCGTCGTGTTTTCGCGCCTAATGCCTGCTGGGGTCGCGGGTTTTTTTCTTAACCCCGGATACCGCGGCCACGGAACGTAAAGGGCAGTAAGAGTCTGACAAACCTTTGATGATTTTACCACCTAAGGTCGCTCCAAGAAGCCTGCGAACGTCCCAGGAGACTTCTGAGCTTCTGGAAGGAGCTGGGTTGGCTCACATAGCCAATCGTCCCACCTCACGCATAACGGACCACCTACGAGTCCAAATGCGGAAAAGGGAGCCCTTAACAATACAATACAATACAATACCACCTAAAAAAAGCTATTGGATCGATGAATAAACCAATCTTTAAATTATTAACATACCAGTCTGATGTTCCTCCTTGATCTCATTAATATCATTGTGTTCCTCACAATCATCTGGTAATTCTTCTTTGATATCATTGCTTTCTGATTGACATTCATCTAGTACACAATTAACATGTACCATTGGGGACATAATAAATCCACTGTGCTCCAAAGGATCTTTGTTGTTTTGTGGCATCGTCTGTAAAGTGTTTTATAATATAAATATTACTTAACTTTATATTCTAGAAATCTAGACAAATGCTGAAATAATTCAGTCTCCGTCTTAAAAAACCTGCTTAGAAAATAACTTTGTCATAATAATAATATTCCACAACTATCACACAACGCCATCTAGTCCCAAGCTAAGCAGAGCTTGTGTTATGGGTACTAGACAGCTGATAAACATACTTATTTATTTCTAAATACATACATATTATAGATAAATTACACCCAGGCACAGAACAAATGATCATGCTCATCACACAAACATTTAGCCTGAATAGGAATGGAACCCACGACCTCCGGCATAGTAGTCAGTGTCACTAACCATTAGACCAACAGGCCTGTCTTTTCCTTCACGGTTCATAAGAACACTGAACAAATACATACCTATAATATGTAAGTATTTAGAAATATGTAAGTATGTTAATCAGTTGTCTAGAACCCATAACACAAGCTCTGCTTAGCTTAGGACTAGATGGCGTTGTGTGATAGTTGTGGAACATTATTATTATTAAGGCCAGCTCGGCGAAGATCGTCTGGCAGGTAAGACCATGCAATAAGCAATAAAACAAAGTCTGAATAACTACAGCAAGTAGAGAGACACATAATACTTTAACAAGTCCTACAGTATATATCAAATTAAACCCTCACCTCATGATCCTTATTCAACATCTCAGTGAGCATCTTCTCCGCTTCCAGACATTTCCTCTGCAATTGACAGCATTGCTTCAGTCTAGTATAGCCAGAAGACACAGGCAAGCTGCGGTCTACTGTCTTCAGTTACAAACTACAAAAAAAAATGTTAAATTATTGTATATGTAGATAAAGTTTTGGTCAGTGGGGTCTTTTGTTTCCATTTAATTAGGAGAAATAGATAATATACGCTTTTATAATGTTTAAATAGGTAATTTACTTACCGGTACATCAGTCAGCTTCTCATATAGTGTCTGCAGGTCTTTGTTCGTAACGTTGAACATGCGAACATCTTCCACTAAACATAACCTACACATTTGCAGCTTTTCGATGTTCATATTTGAAACACACCATTTACTGATTGTAAAAAGATGAAAAACTCTATGAATAGAATCTTGTTAACGGCGATTCAGGTGAGCAGGCGGTATGTGTATGATATCAATGATCGTGTGCATTTTCTGCGGGAGTATAACTGGCGAAGAGTTACACAGAGTGATGTTAATATCTCTCTCCAAGTATCTCGTTCTGAGAATGTACAAATTTCTTCTGATTACTGTTTAAATAGGACAATTTAATTGCTAAAATATTCAACAACAAAAAGTCAAAACGCACAATGAATATAAAATGTACCCACAGACTGAATGTACCACAGAAATGTACTCTGCGACAAATGACAATGACAATGACACAGGAATCAGGATGACACAGGATGAAAGGACGCGCGTGCGCGTCCTCGGTAGTGTTGCCAACAAATAAACAAGCTCTCCATCAGATTCAACCAAGGAGTTTAAGATATAGGGAGCGCGTTCTTCCTACTAGAAAAACGAGCCCAAATCGGTGACCTTGGAATGAATGAAAGGCACACAGCTCTGCATTCTGTTTCTTTCTAATAGAGTGTCCATGATACAATACTTTGAGGATAATATTAATAATATAGTGTTACAGAAAGTACTTATAATATTACGACTGAGTGAACTGTTTTTGATGATTCTCTTTTTGTTCGATGAAATGTAACTGTCATTTGGTATCATTTCAATTAATATTGAACCAAACGTTCAATAGTTTTTGTTGACTGAGCATTTCTTATTGTGTACTTTGACTTGATGTTTTACCGGTATTATGGATAACGTTTTTGACAAGAATTGGGGTTGATTATTTGAACTAAATATGGTAAAATAAAAGTTTAAAAAAAGTAAAAAAAACCGCCTTCAAAAATCACCACAAATAAAATTTAAGGGGAATGCTCCAACCAGCTAAGGGGAATGCTCCAACCAGCCCACAAAATTTCAAAATTTAAAAGAACATTTTTTTCTTAATAATTATAACCAACAAAATCAACAATACAACGCTCTAAGTTCATTTTTTTTTGTTCCTGCGCCGAGCCGAGTTCATAAAGAACTCGGAGGGTTGTATTAGTGATTTTGATGATTATAATTCCGTAACTAGATACGTCTTACAGCCGCGAATAATATTTTACGTAACACACAACCTAGCACTGGCCTGCAAATTGCAAAAAACGCAAGAAAAATTATACGCGGGTTGATTGAAGCCTTCACCTTAAACAACTTATCTTTAGAAAGTCAGTGGCCAAAACTGGCTAAGTGCGAGTCGAACACGCGCACGACGGGTTTCCTTAGTATTATCTATGTAAACGGCAAAAAATTATGTATAATTTTGTTTTTTTTTTCTATTGCTGTTCATTGAATGAAAGGTAAATTGCAGTTTACGATGTATGACGTATTAAAAACTACTTACTAGGTCTCATCACCTCGCTCAAACTGATTTTCTGAAGAAGTTTACATGTTATATTGATAACACAGTTTACATGACAGATTCGAATAGGTTCACTTGCTGTATGTACTACAGCAAGTGAACCTACTCAAATCTGTCAAATTTTACCAATAGAATATTACTCTTTCGCTATTGTAATAAGGTTGAAAGGTTGATGTGCTGGCGTTTGTACATAATATTTTTTTTTTTAGTTTTATCATTCAATAATTTTAGAAAATGCAGGAGCCACTCTTCGTCGAATTATCATACTATTTATTTTATAACTGAGACCAATTTAAAAATTAATCAAAGTTAGAAACTCGTAAATATATTAAAAATAATTAAAATCAACTGTCACATTATCTAAACGTAAAACGGAACAACCTAGCAACACCTAACTTAGATTATATACCTAAATTACTTTTTCTTTAAAGAGGATTAATCTCGGAAACCAGTTTATATTGGTCACCCTACAAACGTCACCAATGATTTGAATTTGACAACATCATAATGTTGCCATCTTAAACGTTAAATACACCTCCTAGTTTTTTGGGGAAACATTATTGGATTTTGTGTTCTTTTTTTTGGTTTTCTTAAAAATATGAGTAATTAAAATACATTACAGAATACAAAAACTATCATAAGCTGTAAAAAAATGTAATATAATTTTACCAATATGCATCTAAAAAAACTTTAACTCAAAAAGTTTCAAAATATTGGTAAAGTTTTTTTATTTGTGTAAACATTTATCAATGCCAGAAAGAGAAAAAACTCCTAGCTGTGTGCCTCTCTTGCTTAAAAACTAAGGCACGGTTTTAATGTTAGAAGTACTCACTCCTTAAACTCCTTGGATTCAACTATACTACATTTACACATTCGTGATCGCTATTCGCCTCGTCGTTTCGTCGTCGTGCACGAATGCGAACTGCCGTTCACACATTCGCGGGGGTAATTCATTTTGACATTCGCCCACGAACATTGAGAACGTGAAAATAATTGGGGTATGCACGATACATTTAATGAGTTCATACAATTATTTGAATTCCATGTACTTTTTTCTTCTTGTTTTAATCCTGTACGGCCTTGATTTTTTTCCTGTAGGTACTGTAAGTGTGTGTTTACAAACATTTCAACTCACAAACACAGAAGCCCAGACCGGAACAAACTCTTGAAGATCATAAAAATTATTGCTCCGTGCGGCATCGAACCCACAACACGCGAGCAGCAGTCTAAATGCTCAGTCACTGCGCCAATCGTCACGTCAAATTAGCATTTCCTTTTGCAATAGCTCTTAGCTCTAAACTTCATTCCACTCCACTTTACAAACTAAAAAAGTAGGTAAAAAAGCGTCCTGCACCCCCTGCACCGTATGATCCACCATGTCCTCCGGCAATCCTCGCAGTGGTGACACCCAGGCCTTTCTTCCTTCCCTATCCGACACAAGTACCTGTCAAAACTTCCGTGTCTGATGAGGATTTGCATCAGACGGTAGGTCAGGAAATCGCGCCGGAGCTCTTCCCGCCGCGCCTCGAGTTGTCGAGGCAACGGAGATTCGCCCGGAGAGGCCCTGAAGTTCCACCGGCTATCGAGGACGAGTCTCAAGTAGGTACTTGATCGTTCTCCCAACGCCCGCCGCGCCGGTGGGAACCCCTCACCACCGATGCGATGAAGAGTTTAGTTTAGAATTTAAATATTTTAAACCTGTTTCCTACTAGGGAGGGCCTGATTATATTTTTTTTATTTTAATAATAAATAACTATTTTGATTACTGATTGAATTCGTTTAACTGCACTATTAAATCATCTATACATATACCAAATGATAAAAACTGCCAAGTCCTCAAGCAAAGGAGATCATTCACGCTCCACACATTTTTGGGCCTTTTTCAGAAAGTGCAGGCCAACGAAAAAAAATGGTACCTATGGATAGTACTATTTCAGTCATTAGGAGCAATAGTTACTATGGCACAAAAGTAGTGTTTCCCTCATTTTTGAAAAATATGTTTAGGTTTTGTTAGATATTATGTTTTCAAGGAAAAATATATAGAAGACAACGGGATTTCAAAAATTTGATTGCTGAACTAATAAAGATATTATTCAGTTTTTTTCTTCTTCCTGTAAACTTTGCAAAAATGTACTTGCAGGTTAATGAATTAGGCCGACGATTTTAGTAATTAATAAAAATCCCAGCCACCGTAGGCGCGGACATGCGGGCGGTAGTTATGGGTGACTCGCCGTCCGTTCATGGGACCATGCTCGGGTCACCGGCGCGTTGTTTTCCACGCGCACCTCAAAGAGCTTCAATTTTGAGGACCTTCCCGATAAGCTAGGCAGGCCGAAATTTTGCACACGCTCTGAGTTCCGATGACAATACATTATAGCAAAGAAACTTCATAAAATTAAATATGGGCGCCTCCCCAAGATGGCGGACTAGCTGTTTGAAATCCACTCCCATGTTATGAGTATCAAATGAAAGGGTTTGCTGTCAGGAGTACGAAAAAAATAGTCATGTGACTTAAATCCAATATGGCGGACGTCCAAACCCGATGAACAAAGTTAATATTAATAAAATAATTTAATAGATTTTTAAAAAATCTACAAACCCAACGTTTTTGAATGTCCTAAAAATAAAAAAGTAACCCTATGGAGCTGAGAGAGGCACCACTCAAAACGTGGGGGCGTACCTTTGCAAGTTACACCTACGATCTATACGCGTCATGTAAATATATCCCATAAATAATCCCTTAGATCAGTGGTTCCTAACTTTTCAAATGTCACTACCCCTGTAAACAAGTATGGGAATTGAGTTTACCCCTAGCTGCTAGGGGTAAATAAACAGACTCGTTTATTATTTACTAACTGCTCACTTAGTTGTGTTGGACTCTACGTTGGTAAAGTTCCCAATTTGCGCAAAAACCTTGCGATTTTATTGTGGCTTTTATCCTGCAACGTCAAAATGTTCGTTTAATTTCCTTACATGAAATATACCTCCGCGGTGACATCCCCGCCACACTAATTAGTATTCCTCCCTCACAAGACTCAGGAATTCTCTGGAATACCTCTTTCTGGAAAGCATTCTGAACCACAAAAAGTTTTACTTGGTTGTCTTTTATAGCCCAAATGATAAGGTGGTTTAACGTTCCCCGTTAAGGCCATTCTGGAACAGTTTTGGTACGCCTTATGAACATGTCAATATCATGGGTGACCTAAATACATTATTTTGAAGGATGATTCTCAGGTCTCAAAAAATTCCATGCGTTATTACACTTCATTTAATTTACACGTGCTCCCACTTTCAGCCACATCGTCGGCCAAATTGCAGGCCATCATTGCTCGACGTTATAAATCTCCTTCCAAACCGGATTCATCATCACGCACGGACAATGGGTGGCCCTTTCTCGTATCATGAGTAATTTTTCTAGCGTATAAGTGCGACCGCCGAAGGTCCAAGAGTAAAGTCATTTTCCAACGTAATGTTTCGTAAGAATGGATCCTGGAACGTTTGAGAGAAGATGCCGAGGGCATCGACTGTGCGCCGGTAATTGACGGCTGAGGATGTTGATGCCCAAGGTTGGCTGCCTTAAATTCATTATCACCAATTTATTTGATGCCTCATGCACCAGTTTAGACCTGTTTCTGGGGGAAGCATGCTCCGGCTCCCTGGCTGACTCCGAAAGATTAAGAAGGCCTAGGGCAAAAAGGATAAAGCCAATGCAACGTAAAGAAGGATTCCTTCTGAAGACAGTAAAAACAACTTATAAAAATTGCCGTAACATCTGCACAGACTGTGTAGGGATGCAAAACGTCGTTACATTCACCGCTAAATTGAAAATCTCTCTCAGGCTGCCTGACTGAGATTTTTAAAGTCATAGGTGTGGGCAAATCCATGGAGGCGGCTAATGGTACCATGATTCTTAATCTCTGAACAAACACTATTGTCGCTTAAACCCCACCTGTTTCATTGGATGTAATTAGAAACATCAAGCTCTTTCGTTTCTTTTCTGGCTTATCCACCGGACTTGCACTCAAGTTTACATTTCCACCCAGTCACAAGAGGACAGTGTTTAAGAAGGGATCCTTTCCATCTCTAACGAAGGCAGGGGCAGTGACGAGTGGAGTCCGTGACATGCTCGTTTTCCGATTTTGGAGCATTAGCTCCTATTAATCACTCACATTAAGAATTTTTCATTGTGGGCTATGTCTTTCCTACTTCCGGGAAAAAGGCATTTGTTATCCCTCTTCCCAAACCACTATCCAACTTCCCTTTCTAATTCCGTCCCAGCTCATCCTTCCTGTACTTTCAAAAGTGCTTGAAAGTGTTGTCCACAAACACAGCTCTACTCCTGATCGTACTTCCAATAACCTACTCTGCTGTCCTTCCAGTCCCGGTTTTCGCGTCCTTCTCATAGCACGGTTAGTGCGTGCGGAATGTCACGGAGGGTTATTCGCCATGCGATGATAACCTAAGCTGACTGTATGAACTCTGCTTGACTTCAGTAACGCATTTAACTCAGTTGACTTTGACATGCTCCTGCTACCCTAAGCTCTCTAACATTGCTCCTTTCTGTGATCAATTGGTTTCGTCATATCTTCAATGGTCGCCAGCAGTGTGTGAAAACCGACGGACTCAACATCGGACTGGGTGAATCTCACGCTGGTGTTCCACAAGGCGGCGTTCTTTCTCCTTTGCTTTTTGCCAACCTTGATTAATATATATCTCGAGTCATTTCTCTCCCTTCCCATTTGTATGCAGATGATTTTACAAATTTACGAATTTGTTCATTGGCTTAGTCTTCAGAGCGATTGGTAATGTTGAATGTGGATCTTTTCAGGCCAGACAAACTTGGGCAAACTTTGGCGTTTTTTTGGTGTTTTTTTTTTTTGGTGAAATCCCGACAAAGGCGCAGGCTATAGTCATCGGAAGTAGTCCGACTTAGAAGCAGGCTTGTGAATACTGACACCTTAAAATTTTATATAACGGTTTCTGGATACCATTCTCGGAAAAGGAAAAGAATTTGGGAGTTAGATTTGACCAGCCACTTATCCTGGTCCCAGCGCAGATTAGCGAGGTGAGCGGCGCATGCCTATTCGTTTCATTTCGCTCAAACGAACTCCAGTCTTCCGGCCACTGAAATCTAAATCATGCTTGCCTCAAGCACTTCTTCCTTCCTATCTTGACTATGCTGATGTTTGTTACTTGGATGTGACTGAGGAGCAACTAAATAACTAGAGCGGCGTACAAATCTTGCTATTCACGGTTTATCTTGGCTACGGCAAATATGACCACATCTCTGAATTTCGTGCCAATAAAATGGCTGCCCATGCCCGTCTTCGTCGGGATGTGCACAATCCTTGCCGTTCTCATACAAAATCCTCAAAAAACACCTCCCTCCTGACTATCTCCCGCTCCCGCTTCCCACTTACATACCTCCAAATCCCAGGCCCTAGGCGCGCGTGTAAAACACTAAAAGTTGTCTTTGAGTGTCCCTAGAGCGAAACACCAGGTTTTTCAAAACTCTTCCACATGTTCGAGCTACACAACTGTGGAACAATCTTCCACAGTCCATTGCAAAACTCTCCTTCTATATAATCTTTAAAAAGCAATTTAAAAGAACACCTCCTCGCGCATCGCAACTTCTGGAATAGTTATGTATTTAGATATATTATATTTAGGTTTTTATCTCCAGATTTATTTAGTTCCTTCTCACTTATGGAAGACTGTTTTTATAAGTAGGAGGTGCAGGAAATTTGTTTGGTGTGTTACAGTCTTGTCCCCGTATAGTAATTTCGGGAATCAGATTATAGGGTGGCTGGAAAGAGATCTCATAAGAGATAAAGCTCGCCTTTGTGAACAAAAGTTTAGTTATATGTGTATTTTTAGAAAGGGTAACACAATAAAGGATAATAAATATTCATCTTTAAGTTCAGGAAAAAATCAGCAAGGTATGCCATTTTTAGAACAAATGTTTGGTATTTTTTCCATGATATTTTTTCCTTTGTGTTCTCTATTTTCAAAAAAACAATCCAATTTAATCCATTCTTCTCGTAATTCCGTAACCCAATTAGAACATTGGCCCTCTCTCTTATCCAACGTACTTCTGTATGGTACAAAAGAGGCTAGTCATGCGGTGCTTCACCGCGACGGCGAAGAAACGACGACGATGGTGCGGGAGACAAGCGCGTTCACTCGCCGGGCCGCCCCCCCCCCACCCCCCCTCCCGTCAGCCGCGCGCATGAACAGCGCCATGCTGACGTTTACCGTTCTATATTTTGTTTATTGGCTATATCTATTTCGGTGCCATCCCTGTGTTTAACCCCTCAAGAATCTCGGTGTGTAACCCCTGCGGGGGTAATTACCCCCCAGGTTGTTAAAAAAGGGGGGGAACCACTGCCTTAGAATAATATAGGCCCCCGCGTTTTTTGAAGTGGTGCCTCTCAGCCCGGAGGGTTTTTTTTTTTTTTTATGAGACATTTTTAAAAACTGGGCTTGGTAGATTTTTTTTAATGTTTTA